>BCLH01002280.1:40752-57906 GCA_001602315.1 Zoysia pacifica | reverse complement strand
GCGGGCACGACGCAGCGTGAGGCGCGCATGGCGGGGGGGATCGTCGGTCACAGACCGTGTAATCACCGCAAATAAATAGTAATGGAGAAGACTCAGTAAGCTGAAACGTTTTGGCAGCGCCATTTCCTCTTGTGTTCTGTTACATTCAGAGAGCGAGAGCGAGTGCAGGCGACGTCGTGCGCGAGCACGGTCACCGAGCGTTGAGAGATCGTCGTCGGCGCAGCCATTCCGGCAGCCGGCGCCAACAGACTCGACGGAGCCGCGGCCCTTCTCCATGACCGTCATCAGCCAGTTACTTAATTAGTTCAGCGGCCGCGGCGCTGAGAGGCAGCACAGTGGCCTTATCCCATGCATGGGCTGGATTGCCATGGAGCTCAACATCGATGGGCACCAGCAATGGCAGCTCCTCTGGCCAGAACAAATCTCGTCCACCTCTGGTAAAATAGGGAGAAACTTGCAGCATGGAAGGGACGACCTTATGTACACGATGTCCGCAGTCCTTGCGTCCGGAAGGAGCAGGAAATCCTCTGGGAAGTTGTGAAGGACCATGATGGAGCTGGCGTCAAGGTCGAAAACCCGACCAATCTCCGCAGCAACCTCCTCTGGAGAAACCTCCAATCGACTGCCCACAATCGTAACTAAAAGACCGCGACGTAGATCAGCCTCAGCATTTGCGATGCTCGCCAAATGCTCGATCAGCCGCAAAGGGCAGACCGAATGATCAGTAGCTGGAGGAACTTCAGCATCAGCAGCACCTTCCAGCTCATGGGGAGATCGAGAAGGAGAAGGGAACAAGAACGTGCTGCAGGGCACCAACAATGACGTGGACAATTCCGTGGCCACCGGGCTTCACCTTCAGGAGTTCTTCCTTTGCTGCTCGCACCCCCGTCCTGAAGACAAGCATCAGGCTGTGCTAGGGCAGGAAGAGGGGAAATATGCCGCCAGATGGACATCCGCTTCCATGGAGCTCTAGCCCCGCAACCCCGCTGACGAGGGCAGACAAACGATTTGTGCCCAGAAGCCTTCCAGGTAAAGCAGCGGGTGCTATACTAGGAAAAAAATTCCAGTATAAAAAAAAATATCGGAGGTCACCGATAAATATGATATTTCGGATATATCGGTAATTTCGATGAATTAATTTAAATACTTTTAAAACTAATTTACACAAACTCACAAAGAATTGCTATTAATCTATAAGACAATATGGTTGTGTATACAAACAAAGTATTTTTCGTTGATTATGCATACTAAACGATGAAATTTCGGTGATAAAAAAAATATCAAACCTCATTGATAAATACGATATTTTGGAAATTTCGGGGAAATTTCGCCGAAATTTTTTTCCTAGGTGCTATACCGGCAGACGGCAGCGCGATGAGCGGGAGAGAAACAGTTCAAACACCGCCCCAAAGGTCTAGAGGGACCGTCCCATGGGGGCTCTGCAATGCCACATCAATCCTGTCGCTGCTTCCTCGAACGTTTCCTCTCAACCAGCTGCCAGCCTTCGGTGTCCGGAATGCGCTTGGGAGCGGCATTCCGCCGAACTTCAGGGTGCAGAACAATCCGTGTTGGTGCAACTATCTCACCCTCTTCCGGTAGCTCAGGATCAGAGGCAGCCGAGGAGAGCAGGATATCCTTGAAAGATGGAGCCGGAGCGAGGCATGACTAGTCCCAATCGCTGGGGAATGGTGCCGCACTCGAGTCACGGCACCTTTACTCCTTAGAACGTCCTTGAGGAATGAAGGGCCAAGCAGACGGGAAGCGCTGGACCGCGCGCAGTGCAGAGGGGCGAGGCCGGCCGGAATGAATGCGCGGCCCTGGAGGTGGTTGCCATGAGCTGGATGGTCTCCGGCGAGGTGTGGTGGTGGTCAGGGAAGATGATGGGAGAGGGAGAGTCGGGAGGGGAACAGATGGAAGCCATCTTCCTTAACCGTAATCATTAGGCATGAAATGTAGAATTAGAATGACATAAATCGTGCATCCACGGATATGTACAAAAGGTTACCTAGCACGTGTAAGTCAATGAGGTGTTGTTTGGATTGCTGGAAATGTGGGCTGGGTTAGGGAAATGAACACGTCTGAATATTATTTGACATGTTTGTTTTTCTGGATGGAGAAATGTGGTGGTTTGAGGATAGGGAAATGAATCCTCATTTTCAATGGATCTCAACCCATCGAAGAGGGTGGGTTATGCTGGGAAACGAGGACGGTCAACTCCGCCGCGATCAACTCCGCCACCACCACACGACAGAGCCCGCCTGCCCAACCGCGACCTCGCCATGCACCGAGCTAGAGGCAGAGCGCGGGCAATACATCGTCGCGATGGGTGAACGCGGTCAGTGTGCCAGGAACAGGTCGACGTGCTGCTCCTGCTTTCTGGAAGGGAGCAATGCAAGAGAAGATGGGCTAGCGATTATGACAGTGGTTGGTTGTGGGTCCCACAACCTTTTCCATCTCCCTATCCAACTAGTGCTGCCGAACAAAGGAAAGGAGAAAATTGCATATATCCCTAACCTAAACCCATCGATCTTTTCCTGTTTTATTCCCTCATCCCTAACACAATCACATCCCAAACACCACCTAAAAGCACAAGATAAATGAGAGCAATAGAAGAACATACGTCCTCGTGAAGTGGTGCTACGGGGAGAAGGAGGATGGCGGCAGTCTTTGTTGGTTCACTTGCCTTTGTAGGCAGGAGGCGGAGGATGGTGGCAGCACTGCAGCGAGCGAAGGGGTGGGAGGGAAGTGATGCGAAGAGGAGGGGAAGGACGGAGGCGGCGAGCAGAGGGAGGGGAGAGAATGGCGCGGTCGGGAGAGGAGAGTAGTGTTGTCTTTATTTATATGGCTGAAAATAGGTTACTGGGCTCACAATGGAAAATGACGAAAATCGAAAAAATTTGGCCCATGAAGGAAAGCAAGAAAAAAAGAAGGATAGAAAAGCTGGGCCAACCAAGGAAGGAAAGAGGCAAATTAACCCATCATTTGCAGTTAATTTTTTTGTAACTGTTAGAGTTATTACTATTTTTGTGCACCTTGTTTGGGAAAAAAAGGCTCTATGTATTTAGATCACCTTTGCAAAGAAGGTATCCAAATGGTATATTCAATTTTTTTGCAATGTATAGAGAATTTTCTAGTGCTTAGTAACTAGCACTATGGAGAAAATTAAACATTGTCGCCATACCCTACTATTAGGCATCAATTAATAATCCATTCATACCTCCTTAATGTTGGGTAACTTAAAATTCTATCTCAAATAGTATTTAGGTAGTTGCCAACTCCAACAAGTACCGGAGAAGGAGTGGTTGGCTGTAGACGAGAGGTCTTCGGTTGAGTTTTCCATCGGAGAGTAAGGGCAAGCAATTGATCAGAGACCTTGCCTTGAGGGGGTTGAAGTGCAGCTGACTTCCTTATATACACATGCAGCTGGATTAAATGGCGTGCAGACCTGAGTTTGAGGGCAGGATCGGGTTCTTTCAGTTAATAATCTGTGCTAGAGAGAGAAATAGCCACACAAAAGTATGTATGTCACCGTGACATGTGAAGTTGTTTTCCGATCGTGTAGGTGAGCACTGAGCACTGTAACAGATTATTTTTCTTTTTGTGTTTTAAAATAAGAAATAGCGCCCGTACTCTTGACTTAATTTATAAGCAATATATAGCACATTATAAATGGAGAATGTTTTCCCTCTTGTCTCAAGAAAGTTAAGGTCAAATCTATTGTTTGGTATGGCAATCGTCCAGGTACTTTCTTCGTCTCAAAATAAGTATCGTTTTAGATTTTCAAACATCTTCTTTTGATCATTCATTTTATTCAAAAAATTTGTAAAATAATTATTTATTTTATTGTGAAACGATTCATGATTAAAAGTACTTTAGGCTTGATTTATTTATTATATATTTTTATAAATTTTTTGAATAATACGAATGATCAAACGACGATTTCAAAAAATAAAAAATGTCACTTGTTTTGGAACGTAGGGAGCACAAATAATGTTCAACCACCTATTGCTAATAGGATCCAGTACATAGGTTAATTAGCATTTTTTACCAGATAAATTAATTAGCATTAATTTTATGATGACGGTGAAACAAACTATTATCATTTGTCAAAAGGAGTATACACTGATGCAATTGCATTCAAATATTTATGTGGCTTTTACCTTTTTATGCATGTGGCAGGTTATGGTGGAGTCTCTCTGTGGCCCTTACTTTTTCATGCATGTTATAGAGTATGGTGGAGTCGAGATCCGATAATGAATTGGTGTTGAGGATGACTCCAAAACAAGAAGAGGATGATAATAAGGACATCACTTTTTTAGATACACAACACTCTTCAAATTAATATTAATGAATTTTGTCGAGATCATATAGCTCGGGTACACATGGCCCTAGGATAGATACGAAAGCCCACCGAAGGACCATGGCCCATGGGCCGAAACTATGACTCATTGAAGACTTCATCGCACCAAGGCCCGAAGAACTAGCCCGACACCCAAAGGTCGAGGTTACCCAAAGAGTTGGCCCTACCATCCGAAGGTTGGGGTTGATTAACGTGGGATCCATCCGGACGATGGTCGGAAATTGCCTTACATGTCTGACCCCAAGGTCGGCCTCTACCTCAACGACCAACTCCTGACATTGTACAGCAGTAGGCAAAGCAACCCCACAGGAGGTAAAGCAAACCAGCAGGAGGGAAAGCAATCCAATGGCAGTAAATCAAAAGGTAAAGCAACCTTTGTCCCCCTAGCGTTGGACAAAGGACGATCGAAGAACATCGACAGGTAGATCTGGCGCCAGAGAGCGTCAGAGAATTAACTTCTCAGAAGACCGCGACCTCACCCGTTAAGGGGCCGCCCGGTTTTGTAGGCGCTAAGCCTTATAACCCCGGTCCGACCCCTATATAAAGGGGGCACCGGGGACCTTAGACGATGGGTTCTGATAGTTGAAGCGCACACACACTCCACATACGCGTGCTAGGGTTTTTGTTGGAGCAAGGAATCTTCCATCATTGTAACTCTGTTTTAAGCAAATACGATCCTCTCTCTCTCTGGACATAGGGTACTACAACTCCGTGGTCGCCTGAACTAGGTTAACCCTTGAATCTTTTCTAAACTAGGCCATCTTAACACGAAGAATGCACCGAATCCCTTTTCAAATATGTAAATTCTACTGTGCCGGTGGTCAAAACACTGACAAAACTCATGCACAACAGTTGAAAATAAATCTGAGTTTGTTCCTAAATACATGTTTTCTATCCTTTGAGAACAGACTGTTATCTAATGACTTTGTCATGATTAAAAACATTAGAGAGAAGCAAGGGAAGTTAGAGAATAACTTTGAAATGCATAAGACAAGGAATAACGTCAATTCAAAAAGGAGTTCGAATTAAACTCGGGTTTGAGTCCGAGTCGGACTCAAGAATAGTATGCACTAAAACAGATGCCGAGGTCGCATATAAACTCTATTTTGAACATTCTAGATATAAATATAAAGCTAAAGAGACAAGCTCTTCAAGGGATCTACACCTATGCCAAAATACTTCTAAAATCTCTGAGAGTTGCCGAAACAATATAATGTTCAAAATTTATCAGAATGTTGTGACATCATCTTTTAGCCTTTAGGCCATGTACCTTTTCTATGCCCGTTAGTATTAGAATTTGCCCACTAAAGATGCTTTAACCTCTATATAAATAGTAGACGCCTTAATTAGATTTAGATTTTGCTTAGAGTAATCGTTTCTCAATCAATTTCACCTCTAGACGGTTTGTGGAATTCTAATTTTGTAAGATTAATTTAGATTTCGCATCTGTGTTTGTTTTTTTTTCATGTTTGTGTTCTTCTATTCGCAGGTAAGAATTAGTCTTCTTGACGAAATCAACCAGATGTTGTACGATTATTAACCAGAGAAGAAGTGGTGTTACGATTACGAAGTTTAAAACAAATGTTGATTTGAGACCGAATCAATTATATGTCATATTTTAACGAAATCTTAATCAAATTGAAAATTATCATAATAACCTGATAGAAGATCAAAAAACCATGTACATATTATAGGGGGTGATTGGCTCCTGGCATGCCTGGCCAGAGGGCGCAGGCTCAGTCGAGCCAGTATTCACCCGTGCAACCTCTGGCGATTGGTTCACTTGGGTGGTTTCATCCTGGATTGGTTTAGATGCCTGTTTGGTTACCTGATTTTTCTCTGTGCTGCATCTACATGTGCAATGTTTCCTGATTGGCAGACGCATGAGATAGTATCCGGTTACCTTGGACCGGATCGGTGAGCTTACCACATCATTTTTTTACCCCACTTCTGGCGCCAACAATAACAGTACTTTGGCGCCAATGATTTCTCCTTTCGTGAAGTATTATACCACTTGTTTGAGCTGAAGCAGAGCACAAACACACGAAACAACAATTTTGAGCACTACCAATCGAGAACCTTTTATAGTGTCAATTCATTAAGTCAACTGAAAAGTTTTTACAGCACTGACAAATATTACAAAAAAAAAACACAACAGATACGTTTTATAGTCATAAAAACAAGTCTTAAGTCCCAAATTTTTCTTTCAGACCGAAAAAATACCATTGAGAAAAAACAATAGTACTTTTCCTGTGTGAATGTGTGTGTCAAGAGAAATGGAATCCAGACATTCTAACGATGCTCAAGAACCAAGCGATAAGAATCCAGACAAGCGGCCCCACGCACGCGTACTGCTCCAAGTTCAGCTTCTTCTCTCTTACCTCCATCCCGCTTCCCTCGCCTCTTGCGAGCAAGCCAAGGCTGGACGGCCCGAATCTGGGGCCCGATACGGATGAGACCGGTGGCGCAGCTTGTGCTCGAGTTCACCTGTGGCCCACCCTGGCCGAGCGGCACTGCGAAGTCGCTGAGCTCGAGTTCAAGCTCGCCGCGAGCCACCACGTCGTCGTCGCCATCCACTGCGACCTCGGCCACCACGCCGACGCCATCTGCGTCCTCGAGAGCGCCGTCGTAGTCGTACGAGCGCTCAGGCTACTGGATGCTGAAAGGGGAAGAGGCGGCCTCGCCACCGGGAACAGAAGAAGGCGGTGAGACCGTGAGGGTGACGAGAGAGTTGCGGCGCCGAGGAACAGAGCGGTAACCCTAACCTCACCGCGTCGTCTCAGATTTTACGAGTGGCGCGCCCGGGCTGCACGCGAGCTGGACCGGCGCGGCCAGGCCCGGGAGCGAAGCTCGCTCCCCACGTTCCCGCCGGGCCAGGCCGAGGCCGGCCGCCTGCACGCCCTGGGCCAGGCTAAGGAGGGCAACCGGGCCACCAAACAAAGCCTAACTGCATCGGAGGAGCCTTTGCCGGGCGTTATGCCGGAACCAACCACCCCCATATAGATTAATTAGCTAGACTATCCAAAGGTGGGCATCGATTGTACTAATTTCTTTCCTCCTAAATCAATATTAGAAGCTATGTATTCGATCGAGTAGTGATTGGCCTAACATAGTTGTGATAAAAAAGTAGTTATACCACTGTAAAAAAAAATATTAGATACACCTCAAACGAATAAAATTTCCTGAAAAAATACTAGATGGCCTCTTGATGTCCGAGACTCGGCGACTTGGCGATCGCCTTTTCTTCTATATCTACATGCAGTCTAGTCACATCACATCACGAGTGCATGTGTAGTACTATCTCCATCCCTATTTTTTTTTTTTTTGACATTTTTAACTTTTGGACACCGTATTTGACTATTTATTTTATTCATTTCTTTTACAGATATTAAAACAAATAAATCATATTTAAAATATCTCTTAGCATAAAACTAATCATAATAAAATAAATAATATTTTTATAATTTTTTGAAATAAAACAAAAAGTCAAACATAATATCTAAAAGTTAAAAGTGTCAAAAAAGGACAGTGATTGTACGACCGAGACGGGCTGACATGCATATGCATCCATGCATTACTGCACTGATCTCGTGGTATGGTTGATAGCATGCTTAATTTACATTAAGCACTATTTGGTAGCTGAATTGCAAGTATGACACTTTGGAGTAATGAATAAATGGGCCACATGACTGTTTGGGCTGAAATTTTCCTCAAGGCCTTGTTGTAATTTCACGGCATGAAACCTATTCTTGTGGAGAAGAGCATGAGGCATGGTCAAAGTCAGCAACCAAAATTGCAGCAATGCTTCATCGAAAAACTGGTGGCGACATGTCCTGTATGTATACATTAATTTTACATGCATGGCTCGAGGCGTGTATGGTTTGCATTCAGGCAACTATGGACATATGGCAATAATGTGAATGCAGGTGAAAATACTAAGCCCCAAGGTATGGTAGCAGTTATGGTTTCAAGATTCTACTCTAAAATGTGTGATATGCGGAAACCTGAGGTAATGAGAGCTGCACATAATACACAGCATTGGGAGTTGCCATCAGAGGGTTTATAAAGATAAATTTTGATGGCTCTTTCCTTGCAACGGATGGGTATGGAGGTTGGGGTTTTGTTGGAAGAGATGACAGGGGCTCGGTCATTGGATCCAAAGCTCGATGAAAAGCTCATCTCTGTCATTAGAGTTTATCCAAGCGAGAGATAATTTGGAGGAGGTTTTTGAGCCATCCATGGAGCAACTTCCGCCATGACCTCTGATTGAGTTGAAAACTGTAAGGCCCATGGAAAAGGGCCCAACTCCCATAGTTTGTGGTGTGTGTAAGCCATGAGACTAGTCCCATTTTGCTAGTTTAAAGAGTGATGGACCAACTTACATAGCCAAAAACTCAAAGCATAGTAACTTCCGGTTAACCCTTTTCTGCAAGGTGAGGACGCGTAAGTAACACGTGGGCATGAGACGTATTTGAGCCTAGGCTATTAAAGAATGCTATTAGACCTGACTTTCGCTGTGTCACTAGAGCGTACGGTCAGGGATGCAGCTACGGTGTGCATGGTGCGTAGGCTCTACGGGGTCACGTCAAGACACGTATGCTGAAATAGACGTATGACGTAGCTAGGGAGGATCGATTCTGATTGTCTATCCCTAGTGTGGGAAAGTTGCATTGACGAGGACATCAAGTCCTTTAAGGGTGGAAGTTTGTGAGATCCATGGAAAAAGACTCAACTTCTATGGCTTGTGATGTGGGTAAGCCATGAGATTAGTCCCACCTTGCTAGTTCAAACAAGGATGGACCAACTTAAATAGCTAAGGACTCAAAGCATAGTAACTCTGAGTTAACCCTTTTATACGAAGTGAGGACGAAAGCGTAAGCGGGTTGCTGTGTAGATGTGACCCAAGTAGCATGTGCGTAGGCATGAGCTATATTTGGGTCTGTGCTATTAAAAAAAACTCTATCGGCTGGCCTTTGTTATGCTTTTTTGAATGGTGATTCAGAAGTCCCTATCATAATAAGTGGCAAGCTTTCTAAGGAGGAGACAGTAAAATTAATTGCCGTTCTTAAAAAGCATCGATTTGTTCTAGGCTACTCACTACAAGACCTTAATTCGGGGGACAAATCCAACTCTTTATACTCATCAAATCCCCTTAGATTCGACTTGTACATCCTACAAAGAACCTCAAAGAAGACTTAATAATTCAATGAGTGTGTTTGTCAAGAAGGAGGTTTTGAAGCTTTTGCACGCTAGGATCATTTATCATGTGGCTTATAGTGAGTGGGTAAGCCTAGTTTAGGTAGTGCCCAAGAAAGGGGGGATGACGATCGTTAAGAATGATAGGAATGAGCTTATCCCTCAATGAACTATCATGGGATGGACGATTTGTATTGACTATTAGAAACTTAACAAGGCTACAAAAAAGGATCACTTCCCGTTCCCTTCATTGATGAAATGGTGAAGCGATTGGTGAAGCATTCTTGCTTCTGTTTCCTTGATAGGTATTCGAGATATCATCAAATCCCCATTCACCTTGACGATTAATGCAAGACTACATTCATGTGTCCATACAGAACATATGCTTGCAGAAGGATGTCATTTGTATTGTGCAATGCACCAGCGTCATTCCAACGGTGCATGATGTATATTTTCTCCGACACGATTGAAGAACTCATGGAAGTTTTCATGGATGACTTTTCGATCTATGGAAAAACATTTTATCACTGTTTGGAGAATTTGGACAAGGTCTTGCAACGATGCCAAGAGAGGGATCTTGTGCTCAACTGGGAGAAGTGGCACTTTATGGTCCGAGAAGGTATTGTTTTGTGACACATAGTGTCCCAATGTGGTATTTAGGTGGCGCCACCTCCTACCAACGTGAGAGGAATCCATAGCTTCTTTGGCCATGTGGGGTTGTATCCATGACACATTCAATACTTTTCTCAAATCGCTAGACCCCTCACTAGCCTCTTAGGGAAGGACGCTCTCTTCAAATTTAACAAAAAGTGTTTGAATGCCTTTAACATTTTGAACAACCCACTCGTCTCAGTGCCCGTCATCCAACCTCCGGATTGGATGCTGCCATTTGAGATCATGCGTGATGCTAGTTATTATATCGTTGAAGCCATCTTAGAACAATCAAAGGATATAAGAAGTATCATGCGATCACTTACGCTAGCAAGACTCTTACGGAGTTGGTTAGAAGGTAGTATAACACCTGGCCCATTGCATACATTGGCTCCAAAGCCCAAGGCCTAAACAACGAGTATATACCAAGGACCAGTAGACAGCAGGTGGAGAACATAATAGAAACTCATGGTCGTCATCCTCGTCGGAGGTGTGTTTCCTTGCTGTTCTTCGGTGCTGCTCTCCGGGAACGTCAGGTGTTGTGCTCACGTTGTGGCGGCAGCGGAGCTATTGGCCTTGAGTCATCACAGCATGAAGCGCCCTTATGCGAGCCGCCGTGCGCTTACTGGAGCTGGATCCGCCTCGGCACCGGCCGCCAACTGCCCAAACCCACGTGAGCTCTCACTCACAGTTTGACTAATGCTGAGCATCGCTCTCGTTCCTCGCTCTAGTCGCTACAGGCTAGGCTCCAGAAGGAAGAGATGCTCGGGTGGATGCCGTGGCCATGCGACATTATACCTTCTGATGAGGACTTTCATAGTAATATTACAGCGGCAGGATTTGGACTTGCGATAAGGAACGTCAATATTTAGTAAAAACAAACTGTCATGTAGATAAGGAACTTTGTTTTCATACTGTCAAAATTCAGTGAATGCATAATGTCAAAATTTCAGTGCTACAACAATATTCTTTCATCTGCACATACTGACTAAATTTCACTGACACAACGAGGAGAAAGAATCCGCACTGTAATCTGAACTTGAGAAACAAACTAACAAAACTAATATGTAACTTCAGAAAAGTAATTAAAATAAGAGGGAGGAATTAGGGGCGGCCTGCTCGTCTCCACATCAGTAATTGGTGTCCTATACGGACTGCTTAATTTGACAACTCATATTTTCCTTTTTAATAGATATTAAATATTTATCACAACAATTTTTCTAACAATACTGTATTGTTTTCGCAGCGAAAAACTAAGGTGTTCACAACATTACCATATCCATGGCAAAATATTATACATATTAGCACAACATTTTTTATGGCAATACAAAATTGTGTTTTTGCAATGAAAAATCTAGACTATCGCAACACTAGATATTTGGGGCAGCAATTTGGCATGTTGCCACTCTTCCCTTTTTCTAGGCAATAGCATCAACATACTGCAACGTAAATTCAAGACTATCACAACATTACCTATCTGTGTTAATATAATTATCCTGTTGCCACAAATTTTTTTTGGCAATAGAATTAATTTATTGCAACTCAAATCAAAGTTATCACAACCATACTGTAGCATGGCGGTATTCAAAATCACTTGCAACCCAATTGTAAGTGGCAGTAATATCAACTATTTGTTGCTACGATTTTAATTGAAATCACAATGCGAATATAATGGTGGCAATACTATCCTCTATTGCCACAGAATTTAATAATTGTGGCAATAACACCTATGTATTGCAACTAAATTGGTGTCATTGCATTGTGAAGCGTGGCTAAAGGGTCAAAACTTAGTAGTGACTGTTGAACAACACCAACTTGTAATGACTGCCACGACTTCATAGGAACTTCGATTTGGACATGTAAGTACTTACTAGAAAACCCTTCACATCTATTTTCCTAATGGATTTGGCTTCACTTTCATATGATATCGGAGTCAGTGACCACGTTATGTTAATACGATAGGTGCTGCATCACCCAACTTGGGCCGTTTGCCATGTATCAAGTTGAGCCAATTAAGGGGTGCATCCTAGGGTTTGAGAATGACCCCAGCACCCTTGGTTGTTCTCCACCCTATTTAAAGACCTCAGCCACCACCAAGAACATTTGGTCTTTTCTGTTACAGTTTAGTTTTTGTGGAACTATCTGATCTGTAGTTGTGTCCAACGATCACCTGTCAGACAGTATTTAAGAACTCCACGTTTGAGTCATTTTAGGTTTTTCACATCTTGTTCTTGCTTATTCTTCGATTGCTTGCAAGAATTGAACCTTTTATTCAGGTTGATTTTGCTGTTCCGACGAGTCAATAACCATTTGGAGTTGGTTCTGCAATTGCTAAAGTGTACATAACTTGTTTCTTTGTAGTTGGATCATGAAGGTTGACTCTACCAGATCGATAGTTATCATCTCACTGGAAGATCGGGCATCACAACCCCTATCAGTGATGGCAAGGGATTTGGGGAAGAACAAGGGGATTTCTACAACAACAAAAAGAACTCCTCACTGGTGATATTTGTGAAAAGGCAGGCATGCAGGTTTAGTATTTTGTAAATAGTCTTACCATTTATTTTTGTAAGGGCTATTTTTAGGAAAATTATGTATATATAAGAACAGAAGTGATGAGACCCTTCCAACTCAAATAGGAGCTACATGCAGACTGTCCTTTCTTGGACTTACCTGTGACCTCATGGTCACAAGGCAACAATTATATGAATATTTATAAAAATAACAGTTAGGGCTATTTTGATCCTATCAACACGCTCGACGCGTCAAGGGTCAGGCCCTCAGAGTCGGCGACTTTGTGCACAAGAGAGTGCAGGACAAGAGGGATCACCACAAGCTGTCCCCCCCGTGAGAAGGACCATATGTGGTCAAGCGAGTCCTAAAGCCTGGCACGTACAATCTGGCGACAGAGGACAGCGCTGAGCTTGTTCATGCCTGGAACATCGAAAATTTGCGTCGTTTTTACGCATAATAAAGCTATTCAAATCTCTATGCATCTCATTTATATCTTATCCGCTAACTGTGTCTTTGGCAGTGAAGTGCAGTCAGCTCACCTACACTCTGCCCGGGGGCTATCATAGGTGTCCCACCCGAGGATCGGAGCGACCGACCTGAAGATCATAAGGCCCTGTGCCTCGTTAGCCTAAACTAAGGTCCCGCACCTTAGTCCCGAAAGGACTCCGCGTCCTGGCGATTGGCTCTATGCCCCGCCGTTACTAAGGCTCAACGCCTACCACATTTCCTCGGGGACCGTCCCCCCGGCTTGTGACTCAGTGCACGAGTGACTTGGCATGATTCTTGCAGACTATGAGCATTTTTGTTCAAGGCAATCCTCGCGGCTAACGGTTCGACCCGGTGTCGATGACGCTTTACAGTCCGAGCCAGACACTTGACCCTACAAGCTATACCCGACCCAGTCACCTGACCAACGCCCAATGGAATGCAAAGAACAATGTGAAAAGCTTGACGTCAGAAAGAGTCAGAAACATAAACAACCTCGCGAACGAGCAACTCGGTGCGGATCAGCCGACGTCCCTGAGGCGAAACCGTCGGCAGTGCGCCCTAGGTCGGCGTCGGGATAATGGGATCGAAGGTGCGCCAACGTCAACGACGCTCTGTCCCGCAGAGCGACGAGCAACTCGGTGCGGATCAGCCCCGACAGCATCTCCAACACACGGGATGCCCGCTCCACCGACACGCTCACGTCCCGAGTGTCGTCGAACACTTGGTGCACCAGCATCCGGATCGACCACAGCAGCTTCCGGAGCTCCACAGACACGTCTGCACCTCAAAATTTCAGGAACCAACCTTCCTAATAAACTAACAAGTCCACTTGTTACTTATCCTCGTGATCCTTCTGCGCAGCCGGTGACCGACCGCTCATTGGCCAGGTCCTGTTGAAGCTGAGTCGTCGATGCCTCAAGCGAAGCAAACAGCTCCTACAGCTTCGCTAGTTCCGCCACGACAAGGCGGCATAGCTCCTCTGATCGCTCCAACGCGCCATCGGCCACCTCCTTGGCCTTCTCGGCCAAGAGTGTCCGGTCCTTCAGCTCTCGGATTTCCTGGGCGCTACGGCTGAAGCAGTCGGCAGAGCAGCTGAAGCAGCCGGCACAACGGCCGGAGCGGTCAACACCGCGACCGACACTGTCGGGGTAACAGCCACCGCGGCCGGGACGGTTGGCGCGGTCACAGGCATCAAAGGAGACGCCGGCCCAGTCGAAGGTCCGGCGATGGTAGTAGTAGGGCCGACCCCTTGATCCGGAGATCCAATGCCCAGTACAGCCAGGATGCCAACTTCTTCAGCCAGCACCACCACAGGCGCCGGTGCATGTGACGGAGGAACACCCTCGTACAAAACACAGATAAGCATTTCGATCTCGTCAATACCTTTATCACGTATCAAACTAACAAATGCAGGCAAAACAGCTTACCAGCCGATCCACCTGATGCTCGGCATCCAGAGGGGCCGGTCCTCTGCTCGCGTCAGCGAAAGCATCACCCTTCAGGAGGCATGAAAGGTGTTGCCTCACGCCGTCCTCCGACAGCTCCGACTGGAGGATCTTCCACATCGTGTCAAACTACCCCGAGCGACCGACGGTTACAATTCCTTGACGCCACATCCGTCGTCCATCTCGAGGCGGCGGAGCCGTCCGATCGTTGGGACCGTGACCAACGATCCGTTACTAACGCCGTGAACCGATTCACGGGTTGGGACGAACGACAGCTGTCCAGGACGCTGATCATGGGAAGACTGGCCCGACCGGTCCAACCTAGGCGTTATGTCGATCATGAGCAGAGGCCGGTCAGACCGGCCCAATCTAGACATTGTTCTTGGCACCAGGCTAATGATGAAAATTAGCTTCCGACCGACCTCTGCAGTCGGGAATTGCCTCCATAACGCTTCAGCCCACGACCGACCCTTCGGCTCGCTCGGAGGCTACGCCCTACAAGTGCGCGCTCATGCGCCCCTGTAGGATCAACCATCAACGAGTGATGGTCGGCACAATGCTTCAGCCCATGATCAACCCTTCAGATCGCTCAAGAGCTACGGCCTACGGGCGCGCTCGCGCGCCCCCGTAGGATCCACCATCAACGAGTGATGGTCGGCACGACGCTTCAGCCCACGACCGACCCTTCTGGTCGCTCGGGAGCTACGCCATACGGGCACGCTCACACGCCCCCGTAAGATCGAAACAAGCTGCGAAGACAGACAGCCCAGCGCCGCCTAAACAGAGGTTGCAAATGACGCAGGGCACGGGGGCTACTGTCAGGATAGTATACCCCGAGTATCTACGAATCACCTTCTACAGCACGGCCCACCAGTGGCCCGCGGTCCTCCAACGGCCCACCAAAAACTTCACAAAGCTGGCCCGACCGCAGCGATCGGGAAGCCTCACCAAGGCCAGAAGCCGAGGCGGGCGCAATCGCCCCGACCCTCAGGGGTTGGGACCCGCTCGCCGATTGCAACAAAGCAATCACTACTCCAACAGTGAAGATAAGCATGCTGAAAGATTTCGCAACTATCCGGCTGGACGAGAAATAACCCACCGAACGATAAAACTAAACAGTAAAGCAACTTTGTTCTCTCACAGTGAACAAAGGTACGAACGGAGGGCACCGATCGTCTGCCTCGAACGCCAGAGAGCATGATTTACTGAAGACCGTGGCCCCACCGGTCAAGGGGTCATCTATTTTTATAGACGGCAAGATGCTCAAACCATGGTCCGGTCATCTCAACCATGGTCTGATCAAGATAATCCAGGTCTGATCCTATAAAAAAGGCACCCGAGAAGCTTGAGAGAAAGAGGATAGAGATAGAGCAAAGGAAGAAAGAGAGAGCAAGAAAGAGAAGAGAAAACCAATACGTAGAGAAAAGATACACATCACCACTTGTAAACCACCCCCACCACGCAAGCTTGGGACTCTCGGATCCGTTCGGAGCCCTTTCGCATTGTACTTTCGTGTTTTTGAGATTCATACGACCGATCTCTTGTCTCTGGACGTAGGGTATTACGCCTCGAGGTGGCGCGAACTAGGTTAACCTTTAAGTCTCGCTTGTAGACTTAGACCATTCGATTCCGAAAACGCACGATCCCCTATCCGATCGTATAAATTTTCTGTGTCGGTATACGAAACACCGACACCATCGTTAGATCCAACGGCCAAGAAGAGTGTAGTTGTTTGGACAAGGTCCTACAAAGTTTTCGTAGGATCTGAATCCTATAAAATTTCCGTCTAGTCCTGGTGGTCAGACCCTTTTCTTTCTCCATTGATAGAGTTTTTTATTATCATAATGTACTTTTCTAAAATACTATCCATGTCAAAGTATTCTCTAGGTGGTATTTGGATTTGAGGAAATGACCATTAAATTTGGGATTGGGAAACACATGAAAAAAAATCTCAATCGTTCATTTAGCCACTACATTGCATCTTAATCTTTTTTTCCCTAATCTCAAATCCACTCCTCATTTCTCAAAAGCAAAATAACACCTGAAATGGTACCGTTATCACGCACTGACACTCCTCTAAAAGGTGAAATATACTTAAAAATAAGGACAGATATATAGATTAGGAAGAGATAAAGTTGTACTAAAACATGAAAAAGACGGTTAAATTAGGACAATCAAAGACGGAATGGCAGATAAAATAGGATAGATAGAACGAGTGTTAAGAGATATTAAAAAATCTTTTTCTTTTTGACTTTTAACTCCGCAAAATAACTAGACTACCCTCCTAATTCCAACTAGTAGAAAGTGATTTTTCTGGTATTACAAAGGTTTAACATGTTAATAAGAACCATAAAAGCCACATGTACAAAGACATACTCCATCCGTCTCGAAATAAGTGTTATTTTAAAATTTTAGACATCTACCTGTGACCTTTCATTTTATTCTAAAATTTTATGAAAATATTTTTTATTTTATTTTGAAATGATTTATTATAAGAAG
>BCLH01002280.1:0-23758 GCA_001602315.1 Zoysia pacifica | reverse complement strand
CGCCTAGCCGCGAGCCTGTCTTGCACAGCTCGCTCGGCCGCCCCGCGCGCTCTGCTTCATCGCCTGTCGTACTGCTTGAGCCAGCCATGCAAAGAAAGATTTTGGGGCATTTGTGTCTTTTCATTTGTTTTGATAGAGTTAAAATTTGTAAAATACAGTAGAATGGCAAAAGAAAGAGTAGATACAATTATAATGGTATTTCGGTGAAATCTAATGTTGCAATGCTATTTTTGCGAAACCGTTCTTTTGGAAGGGTATAATTGCAAAAATATCACACCAGGCACAGATAGTGAGGGCCCCTCTACCCGCCGGCGTTTAACCGGATCCCCCTTTCATCATCCCCCACCGCCGTCGTGACCACCTGCTGGCTGCCGCGTAGCCGAGCCAGGGACACTGTCTTTCGCTTCGACCATCCATGACCACCGGAAGTAGCCTTTGAGGGCCTGATACGGTTTTGGACATGCTCTCCGCGGCCGCTGCGGTGGCCTTCCCGCCGTCGGCTTCGTCTTTTCCTCCTGTCAAGCCCACGGCCAGGTAAGGCTGCTCGTTCTCGAACGTCATTTCCTCTTCTTTTCTTCCTGCGGGAGTCTTTCCGCTTATGGGATTCGTGTGTGCCATGGGTCTGCGGCAGGCAATGGAGGAGTTCTTGGGGCCGGAGCCGTCGAGCCGTTCGAGTCTCTGCTGAGTACTCCCAACTGGAGGTGTGTGTGCCTCTCCTTTCGGTACTGATATTTACGGCTAATTCTTGGAACATCAATCAGCTGCTAATTGTTATGAGCGTGCAGTGTTTAGCATAAAGTCAGAGGTCTCAAAATTGGGAAAATTTAGAAAGCTGCAGCGCTTTTGTTTTATCAGATATCTTTTTCTTGTATAGATTTGAAGCTCTAGATTTTTCAGCACCTATCACAATTGTATAGTTATGGTACTGTGACATTCAGTCTAATTCAAAAGTTGAGTGGAGTGAATTGTGATGCATGTGTTGGTTGCATATGCATGCACCAATTTACTTTAGTGAATTACTTCTGATGCATTTTATGTCATATCGAATGCAATGTATGCATCACCCCGCTCTGCCCTGCTGGCAGGTGCATGGCCAGAATGAATTATTTTGAATCTGAGGTAGTACCTATTCAGGAGAGAAAAAAGTAATTATGCCAGATATGGTTGAATATTAATGAATGCTATTTCTCATTACAAATTGGTATGCAATCAGGATGATATCTTGCCAGGGGTTATTGTTTAGTAAACATCTCTTTATTAGATGGTCTAGCGTATGTGCATCCTATGTACAATTTCTGCTGTTATGTAAGTGGCCAAACATAATGAACTTCACTTGTTTTCAGGTGAAAGAAGTTACCTATCGGCCTCCTGGAACTGAACAAAACTTGTTGAATGAAATTAGCCTCTCTCTTCGGGAGAAAAGGTAACATGCCTGTCTTGGAATAATTATTTTTTCTGGTGGCTTCCATTTTTTTTTTCTGAACCTCTGGTAGTTTTGCAGTTTTGGTTTAATATTTGGACGAAGTGGGAGTGGAAAGACCACCCTTCTACAGGTTTCCATTTTAAGTGTTATGCCGCATTATTAGAATTCATTAATTCTCTGTAGCTCATATTAATGTAACACGATGATTCACAGCTTTTGGCTGGTCTATCAAAACCTACATCTGGGTCTATCTGCATTCAGAAATATGATGATAGAGGAAATCCTAGTGGCCTGCCTCAATTGCTAACTTCTCAAAGAGTTGGAATTGTATTTCAGTTTCCTGAGAGGTTTGAGTTACTACTGGTACAAAAACTATGTACTTGTGTACAAGGAACATGTGAACAGTACAGTGCTTGCATGTTTCAACAAAAATAAGAGCCATTACATCTCTCTGTACAGGTACTTCTTAGCTGATACTGTTCTTGAAGAAGTCACTTTTGGATGGCCGAGGCAAAAGGCTGACCTTGCATTCAAGGAGCAGCTTGCTATAAATCTCCAAAATGCCTTTAACTCGGTATGCTGCCAAATGGGATATTTTGACATTTCTATTGTTAACTGTTGAGTGAGGAACTTTGTTTAAAACACAAACGCTTCCATAATTGTATTTTGCTTTACATGACAAACTACTAGGTTGGTCTCAGAACCATTTCATTGGATGAGGATCCACAGTCTCTAAGCGGTGGGTTTAAGCGTCGGCTTGCCTTGGCAATTCAACTGGTATTTTATTTATTTTTCATGAATTACTGTTCCTACTGTTTTTTTCACCCATAAAATTAAGGTAGCTAATTTTCATTGCTACCCATTTCTTAATTTTTAAATTCATAGGTTCAAACTCCAGATCTTTTGTTGCTTGATGAGCCTCTTGCTGGTCTAGGTTTGTACCTAAATTTATTTTACTGATCAAACTAACGTTTGAAGATTTCTTAAAATCTTATTTATTGATTCCATTTTGAATAAAATGCTCATATCTGAAAGCAGTGTGTTTTTGCTTATGCATTGTACCATGCCTTTTGACTTTGACAGTTCCAAGAATTGATGTTAATTGTTAAAAGCCAAATATTATGATGAAATTATTATCTGCAGGTCAGATATATATGTTTATTTACTCTCCACATGTCATACCAGATTGGAAGGCCCGTGCCGATGTTGTGAATCTCCTGAAGGACCTAAAGAAGCACCACACTATCTTGGTTGTAAGTCATGACTTAAGGTAATTTTTTGCTGAGAGTAAACAACATAGAAATCATTATTAGCTTATCTGTTGCTCCATGCAGCCAAAAGCATACAGCTTCTGGGGATCCAGATAAACATTTCATAATACATGGTTAAAAACATATTTCAGGGAGTTATATCCACTAGTCGACTGCTCGTGGAGAATGGAGATGGGCGGAAGTTTGAAGGAAGAAGCTTTACCTCTGTAAAGAAGCGCTTCTTGGTACATTACTGGTCATCTGAATATGTAAGATCGACTACTTCTATAAACTAGAATCATCTTGATCTGGAAAATTTCTGGACTTACTCAATGGAGTCAAGGATTGCTGCAGCTGAGTTATTTGATACTGACTGATAACTTGTGCTTGTGCAGATCGAGAATTTAGGGGTGCAAAATGCTTTACGAAGGGACTACGGATGTTAGTCCTAAGACTGCTAAAATGGTGAACAATCTGTGAAATGGTCATTTGTCGAGCGTAGGTTATTGGCACAGTATGGCTTAATTTTATGTTGAGAACTTGTCAAGCAATTTCTCAGTGTTGCACAGGCGAAAGATGTGGCTACAGAAAGCCAGTCAAAATTTGAAACGTGGGTCAAAATGATGCCTAGGATGATGTTAGCATTAATAGGAAAGAGATTCAAATGACTTCATTAAATACTATATGTATCACTGTTCATGTTGTTTCTTTCAAAATTTGCCCTGCTCGAAAAATATTTTGCCCAATTGTAGAGTTTTTATATCGAAGATCTTTGACCTGCTATTGCTTCCACCTCTTCCTGGCTTCTTTACATGGCAGAACCTATCCTCACTATTAGCCACAAAGTAATGTATATGAATTTTAACTTCAGTTTTAATTTTCAGCAAATTATATGGATCTGTGCATGCAGCTGGTGCTTTGTATCTTCTTATGTTTCAGCTTCATTCAGACCTTACGTTGGATACTTGAGAGACATGTTACATATGGATACTTTTACAAGCAAGATGGAATTCTGTGGGTTAGTTATGCCACATAGTTACATCGAATATTACACTTTGGTTCTTCTAGATTACAATCGTCACTTTCACAGCTTATAGTTTTCCAAACTTATTTAAGTGACAGGCGTAAGTTCCTTGATTAGTCAAGGCGGTAAATGTTAAAAAAGCTGATGTTATTCAAGATCATGTAAATCCAATGATCTTTCAACAAGATACCTCTTTTGATTATAACCTGGTTCAGGAAAACTCTGGGAAGTTGACAAGCTTGGAACGTTTGGTAGGTTGTTGGTCCAGTTTGTCTGTTGGATTTGTGCTTCTTTCTTTCCATCATGAAAGGACCATATTACCAGTCTGTCTACTTTGTCCTTTTTCTTTTACTGATTGCTTTGCTGCTGTGTCTTACAGGTTTCTTCACACATTGCTGATGTGCAGGCGACCTGTGCCTACCGATGGAACTACTTTGTGCCTGTGTACAAGGAACATGTCAACAGTACAGCACTTGCACGTTTCAACAAAAACTAGGGGCATTACATCTTTATGTACAGATATTTTTTAGCTGATACTGTTTTTGAAGAAGTTACTTTTGGGTGGCTTAGGCAAAAGGCTGACCTTCCATTTAAGGAGCATCTTTCTGTAAATCTCCAAAATGCCTTTAACTCAGCATGATTCCCTTCTGCCAAATGGGGTTCATTTGTCCTTTCTGTTGTTAACTGTTGAGTGAAGAAATTTGTTTGAAAACAAATGCTTCCATAATTTTATTTTGTGTTATATGAAAAAGTACTTGGTTGGTATTAGAACAATTTCATTGGATGAGGATCCAAAGTCTCTAAGCGGGGTGTTTAAGAGGTGGCTTGCTTTGACCATTCAGTATTTTTTATGAATTAATGTTCTGTCTCTTTTTTCAGTCCAAAAATTAAGGTAGCTACTTTTCATTGCTGTGCATTTCTTAAGTTTTTAATTATAGGTTCAAACTCCAGATTTTTATTGCTTGATGAGCCTCGTGCTGGTCTTGGTTTGTACCTGAATTTACTATTCTGGTCAAACTAAAGTTTGATGATTGTTCAAATCTTATTTATTGATTTCTTTTTGAAGAAAATTCTCATTTCTTGAATCAGTGCATTTTTTCTGATGCATTGTACCATGTCTTTTGACAATTCAAATAACTGGTTAAAAATTGAATATCATGATGAAATTATTATCTGTGGGTCAATGATGTGTTTATTTACTCTCTAGATGTCATGTCAGATTGGAAGGCCTGAGCGATGTTGTGAAGGACCTAAAGAGGCCCCATTCTATATTGGTTGTAAGTCATGACTTAAGATAAGTTTTTGCTCAGAATAAACAAAAAAAGAAAGGCAGCCTAGTGCACGTAGCTTCCTCCTAAGAAGGGTCCAACCACTTTAGGTCTTTTGTATGTTGTCTTTCCCTGCATTTTTGTAAGAGGCTGTTTCTAGGACTCAAACCTATGACCTTATGATCACAAGGCAAAATATTCACCACCTCTCCAAGGCTCCTCTTTGCTCAGAATAAATAATATAAAATTTATTTTCTATCTTTTAGAACATTAATACCCACAATTTTATCGATTTATGCACCTAGCACTGTTGTTAGCTTAAATGTTGCTCCATGCAACCAAAAGCAAACAGCTTCTAGTGATGTTGATAAACCTTTCATTATTGAAGGTTAAAAACATATTGCAGGGAGTTATATCCACTATGGAGAATGGAGATTTGTGGAAATTTGAAGGAAGAAACTTTACCTTCGTAAAGAAGCTCTTCTTGGTACATACTTGGTCATTTGAATATGTAAGATTGACTACTGCTATAAACTAGAATCATCTTGATCTGGAAAATTTCTGGACATATTCAATGGAGTCAAGGATTACTGCGATTGAGTTATGTGGTAATGGCTGATGACTTGTGCAGATCGAGAATTCAGGGATGCAAAATCCTCTACGAAGGGACAAGGGATGCTACTCCTGAACTTTGACTGCTGAAATGGTGAACAACCTACAAAACAGTCATTTGTAGCACTGTTCTGCTGAATTTTATGTTGAGAACTTGTCAAGCATGTCAAAATTTGAAACATTGGTCAAAATGATGCTGAGGATGATATTGGCATTTACAGGTAAGAGATTCAAAGAACATCATTCTGTATTTGAAGTGTCTCTATTCATGTTTTTTTTTTTTCCTTTCAAAATTTGCTCTGCTCGAATAGATTTGCCCTACTGTAGATTCTGTAGTCCAAAGACCTCTGATCTGCTGTTACACAGCTTCACTTCTTGGCTTGTTTACAGGACAGAACCTATTCTTACTCTTTGCTATAGAGTAATGTATATGAATGTTAACCTCAGTTTAAAGTGGTCAAGAAACTATATGAATCTATGCATACAGCACGTAATTTGTATCTGTGTGCTTCAGCTTCATTCAGACCTTACATGGGATCCTTGCATTCTGTGGGTTACTTGTGCCATATATATATATATATATATGTTGAAAGCAAGATACACTTTGATTCTTCTAGATTGCAATCGTCATTTTCGCAGCTCATCTTTTTTCCAAACATAGTAAACCACACGTGTTTATGTCCTTGTCATCACATCGCTAGAAGGGAAGTTCTTTGATTAGTCAAGGCTGTAAATATTAAAAAAAAGGTAATGTTATCCAAGATCATGCAGAGCGAAGGATCTTGCAACAAGACACCTCATTTGTTTAGAACCTGCTTCAGGAAGGCTCCGGGAAGTTGACAAGCTTGGAACGATTGGTAGGTTGTTGAATCATATCAGCCGTCTGCTGGATTGGTGCTTCAATTTTTCCATCATGAAAGGACCATATTACCAGAATGTCTACTTTACGCCTTTTTTTGTTGTTGATTGCTTTTACGTTTGGGTCTTACAGAATGTCTTTTCAAGCATTAAAGATATGCATGCAAACTGAGCCTACCGAAGGAATTTTGACTGCACAAAGCACCTTGAGGACCATGGAGATAAACCATGTCTATTCATTTATATTGATGCTGCTGCATTGAGATACATGCTGCCTTTTTCAAATATCATGGCAATAGGATATACTGGTCTGCATTCTAAGACAACCCGCTCCAAAATAGGATTGCTTTGGCATAGTAACGCTTTTCCTTGGAACTCACCAATAACAAAGAACATCCTAGGTGATGGCAACAATTAAAAGTGGCAATACTAGGGGTGAAAATTAATCACTTACCCTTCAAACCTCTTTAGTTCAAAAAATAAACTAGTTTTTAAAAGTAGTGGGGATTTTGAAAACTTAGTTTTTTTTTAAACTAAAGAAGGTTCTGAGGTTAACTTTAGGTGCATCTATTTACACCCCTACGCAATACCTATATCCTAAGCAAAGAAATAAAAAAGATAAGCCTTCTGATGATGTGCTGTACCATACTACAATTCAGCATTGACTTTCTTAGAACTTGCTTTATTTCTTAATTTCTCACTTTCCAAAAACAAACCACACATCATTCCTATTTTCTCAGTTAGTTGGTCTTACACTGAGCTAGTAGCGGTAGACTTGTTATGCACTGCACACCTCAGATCAAACTGGTTGGACACCCCTTTTGTGCAGAAAGAAGAAACAAACAAAGATCTGGATGAAGGCGACACATTGATACTTGCTTCGTTTTCAGTCCAACATTTTAGTTTACAAGTTTGATGGAAGAATAGTTGTTAGGATCACTTATCCTGTGCGTAGGTTGTAGGGGTGAGAGAGAGTTAGCGTCGTGAGCACTACAGCGCCCAAAGAGGCTGGAGACGTAGGGGGAAGCTTCAGAATAGATTTTTTTTATTTTATTGCTTACTTTTCTCTCACTGTTGAGGGTATTTATAGTTTCCAAACAACCAGCTAAAGATCTGATCAAAGATTGATCATAACAGATCCATCTACTAACAAATAGTAGATTCAATCTAACTTAATTTCAGATCCTATTTTTACGGTGATCTAAAGAACTGGCAGCTAGAGGCAGTTTATCTCCTAGTAGCTGGCGGTGGACACAACAATAGTCTTATTGCTGAGACTGACCATGTAAACTAGCACTTGATGCAGAACAGATGTGCGTGCTAAAAACACATGTATATATACGTAAAGATTTCATACCAGCATTGCTCTTGTTTATACTTTTATTTTGACTTAATGTTTCTATATTATTATTTTCTACAAGATAATTCTAGTTATTGTCAAGAGGAGTGCTACTCTTTGAAAAGCAAGAATAAAGTAATCTGTGGTGTAAGACACTGCAAATCAGGGTTCTTCAATCAGGACGGAATCAGTAATCAAAAATCCTGTAGACACGTTTGCCTTTCCTGTGACCATATATGAGATCATTAAGCTAGGATCTTTATTTGCCATTTCAAAGAGACTCTTCTTATATGAATATGAGATACGCTCTCCAATGCTCCAATGTGAGATGATCTAGTTGTCTTTCACTCCTTCTTGATCAGTATGATCCCCGACAAGAGGGGACATTGTAAAAAAAAGTTTTGTATTTTACTTGATCCTCTTGCCATGGATCTCAAGAAAGCCACTCTTTCTACTGGCTGTCTTACAAAGGATCTCCAGAACTCTTGGGAAACTAGGAAGGAAGAAGAAACTGAAAGAGCTTTCATGACCGGTCAATAACAACTACCCAATTAGCAATCCTGCAGAAAATTGAAGAACGCACATTGTTTATTTTCCTATCGCTGCCAACTGAGAACGCCGTCCAATGTAAAATAGCCACGACAATGTCTGAATTATATGATTATTATTCATGGTGGGAATATATGCGTAGATAACATATTACTGTACGGCAAAACTCACACAATAGTAATTACTTAAATGAACTTGTTTCCTCGGTTCTAATTTCTGCCCCCTGTTACTGAACACATCACTACAGTAGTGTCCTATGATTGAACATTTTCAATTTCCACGATGCAGTGCTAGGATATGAATGCTTTGATACCATGACTGAAGACATCCGATTCGGCAGCATTGATATCCAGTTAGTTCTGTTATGATTTTTTTTTATAAACTATTGCATATTTTATCCCTGACGTTCGGTTTGCTTTGACTATGTTTCCGTTATTTTAGGCCACTCTTCTTGCCGTTAGAGCTTAAAAAAAAAAGAAAGAGCTCCTCTCACTCGTTCATCCTCATTCCCTTTTTCTGTAACCACACATGTACAGAAACCTTTGGGTGTTGGTGTTGCCTTTGCAAGCAATGCTGCTTTGGCTGTAGTAACTGGTCGCTGTGCTGCGCCTATCAATCAAATGTTATTGTACAGGACAAAGGACAAAGCAAGTCGATCTTAATTGAAATTTAAGAGTTTCAACTGAGTTTTCTGAAAGCTGATAGGTTGTTTTTTTTTTTCCAATTTTCCAATTCAGAGTGATAGCTAAAACTTTTAGTCTAAAAGTTGATAAGGAAAATAATAAGCCAAAGGTCGACAGTCCAGCCTGCATCAAATAGGACAACATGATATGAAGGCATCTGAAACATGGTGTTGACACCAAAAATCACAAGGTCATCGGAGTATTCGGCGCTGTGTCAGAGTGTCCGGTGAGCTCTATCGGGTTCGAGCACTTAGCTCACCGAAGCATCCGGCACGTTACCGGAGTGTTCGGTGAGCTCTCTCGGGTTCAGGCACTTAACCCACCAGAGCATCTGACACGTTGCCGAAGTGTCTAGTGAGCCCTCTCGGATTCGGGCACTTAGCCCACCGGAGTATCCGGCACAGTGTCGGAGTGTCCGGTGAGGCCTCCTTCTCAGAATTACATGACGGATCTTTCGACATCTTAACAGAGACTCCGGTCAGCAGAGTGTCCGGCACTTTACCGGAGACTCCGGTAATGTCGATTTAAGAATGTTTTCAGCAGATTGATTCTAATTTCTTTCTTAACTCGTAGGATTAGTTGCCCTGCAGGTTGAGGATCATCCTAATTAAACCTGTTATTTGTCTTTACATTTCGTTCTTCTCCAAGCCCTAAGCTCCTTACTCGACCCTTTTTGTTGTTCTTCCTTCATCCCGACGACGACCGAATGCGATCCGGCTGGCCTGATCGAGCCCGGATCAAGACGATCCTTCTCTGACGGTGTCTCTCTCGAGGTGGGGTTGTCTAGGTGTGTCCAAACTCGGTGTTGAAGAAGCGCCAGCGTTCCCGCACACGCACGTGCAAGCGGTGTGTTGGCCCAGATCCGATTTCGACGTCAACACACTTTTTGGCGACTCCGTTAGGGAATGAGTGATTTCGGTTGCACAAACCGAATCGTTGTTTTTCACCATAAACTCTGAGATCTCCACGACAAACATCGTCATGCTGTCCTTAGAGGAGTTGCTCGAAAAAGCGCGCAAGGTGTTCTTAGAACGTCGAAAGGCCTCTAAGGAGGCGCGCAAGACGCGCGAGGAGCGAGAGCTATAGGAGTACTTGGCGTGTTTCAAGAAGGACCGCTAAGGCGCGATCTCTGGCCGTTCTTCTGGCCGTCGACGACGACGCGGCCATGAGTGCTACCAGTGTAAGGACATCGTTGCACTCTCCCGTTACTTTTGAAGACCTTTTATATTATTTTGCCGACATGAAGAAGATCTCAACGAATGATATGCAATTCATGATTCAAGAGAATATGTCTAAGTCTAAGAATATTAGTGTTGCATCATCGTCTCATGTTGCACATGTAGGTCCTACTATTAGTACATTAGCGCCCACTACTAGTATAGAACAACTCTGTATGGCATATCGTTGAACTTGTTTAGTGGACAAACTAGTTTTCCGTGGCATATACAAACGAACGCTTTGGTAGTGTCTCTCGCTAGCGTGGAGCAAATCACTAGCATCCCCAATCCGGTCACGAGCCGATGGAATGAATTGACTAATTTTGTTTCTCCTTACCGTACCGTTGCATATAGCACACCTCCTATCTCAGTATGTGGTACGGGTATCCCTTATAGCCCTATTTCCAATGAACTATTTAGTACCATAAAAACGAGCGTACACCCTCCATCTAGTACTTCCGCTAGGCCACCCATTACCAACATAGAGGATTGTATGGCACGCATTAAGGAGGACTTGAACAAACAATTTCGCGAAACACTAGGGGTAGACCTCACCGGATTTACCAAAAACTGTACCCCGCATATTTTGATTCGGTCTTTTGTCCTAGTGGATGCGTGTGCCTGACTTCGTCAAATTTAATGGCAAATATAGTAAAACCACTTGGGAACTCGTTAGCCAATATGTGGCGCAATTAGAAGAAGTGGGTTTTAGCGAAGCTTTGAAAGTATGCTTATTTTCTTTGTCGCTAACCGAAATCGCTTTCTCGTGGTTTTCCTCATTGTCCCCAGGCTCCATCTACACATGAGAGTCTTTAGAGCGTAAATTTCAGGATCATTTTTATTCCTGTGACAACGAGTTGAAGTTGTCACATTTGACATCGGTTTGGCAAGGAAAAAATGAACCCGTCTTTGATTATATTTGGTAGTTTAGAGATGTTAAAAATCGATACTTTAATTTAATAATTTTTGAAAAAGATTTAGCCGACCTAGCTTTTAGTGGTTTGTGGTCACATCTTAGGAAAAAGTTGAAGGGGTATGATTTTCTTACACTCACTCACCTCCAACAAAGGGCTTCGGCTCAATAAAGCCGAAGCAAAGAAATAAAATATGACTACAAGACCCGCCACACCGTGCACGTCGTGAAGTGTGATTCGGATGGCTCTGATGATGATTCCAATGACATTCTAGCTGTCGAGTTTGTTTGGCCCTCTAAGCTAAATCATTCGCTTGTGATTTGCTCAAACCGGTTCATAAGAACTGAAAGACGATGTGAAATACATCTTTGATGTAGCTAAGTGTGACAAAATATTTGATGAGCTATATAAAGGTGAGTACATTAAGATTGAATATACTTTACCTCCGACGGATGAGATTAAGCGTAGAGCCGTATTATAAATGGCATAATTCTTATTCTTATGATACTAATAATTGCAATATTTTTCGTTGACAGGTCCAATCGGCCCTTAATGAGGGACAATTGAGTCTTAAGGAGATGCAGATCGACAAGCACCTGTTCTCCGTCAACACTCTCGAGCTCAACCCAAGGTGTTGATTCGGCCTCATCAAGCCGATATAACCAAGGGGAAGAACGTGGTCATCGGGGACGACATGCCTATTTCTCCAAGTGAGAAAGGGGCCTCTAGAAAAGTGAAGCTTGAAAAGTCTCCTGATGGTCAAGAGTCTTTCAAAGTCACCATTTAAGGCTCGAGACCTGGGGGGCATGCTTCACAGCCCAAGATGATAAAGCCGAAGAATCCGGAGGTGGGCAAGTGAAAGATAAGTCAAAGCAAAGCCACGGATCAGAAGATGGGGCTCAAAAGCTTCTTCGACCGGCTCATGGCTAAGTACAAGATTCAAAAGATCGATTATTCAAATTGGTCTATGAAACGACAACATCACCACCTAGGGGGGGCAGCCCACCTAGGAAGGAGATGAGGCCAACCGTGAACATGCACGGGCCTCCTCCTCCTTTTCCTACACATGGGTTCGAAGTGCCGCCACCGTGTTTCCATCCTATGTCTTGCCCACCGTTTCCGATGTGGCATCAGACTATAGATGCTCGTGCCACCGATGCTTATGCCACCGATGCCCGCTCCAACAATGCCATACCCGCCATTTCATCCAGGGTGAAACGGACCGAGAGGAGATGTCTTCACAAGGTTCTCCAACCCTATCTCGGATCGAACGAATTCTCGATCAATCAAGGTTGAAGCGAGAAGCTCCACCACCGCGCCTAAGCAAGAGTGGCGCCCGAAGCAAGATAACGAACATGCTCCTTCTACTTTTGTTCATCAAGAGAGTGTATCCGAAGATGTTGTGAAAATCGGCACAATCGATGTCAAAATTGGAGGATTCTTCACAGGACCGATCACTTTGGATGATCCAGTCGAAAAGGCCTCCCATGATCATGAAGCTAGCAGTAGCAAGAGCTCCTCCAAATACACACAACCGAGGTGGTGTTCGCTTGACTTGGCCCACACTCAAAAGAAAAAGCTCCCAAGGCTGCGCCTTCGGAACATGCGAGAGGAGGAGGCGGAGAAGAAGAGGGATGAGGTCTTCAACGAGATTAAGCCAATAGTCCCTCAAGGTAAACAGTTGAGGGTTAAGGAGCCTAAGGCTCCAACTCCACCGGTGGCAGAGAAAGCGGAGGCTACTTCGAAACCACTTGGTTTAGCCGACGCTGTCTTGGGAAAGGACTTTACAGCGCCTTGGCCCACGGGAGATGTCAACATGTCCGAGTTCAACGACGACAACCACTTGAACTACGAGCCTAGACCGCCTCAAGAAGGTATGGACATCAACACAATTTATTTCTCTCTTTCCGATTACTCTTTGGTAGAGGAAGAAGAGGTCATGGTACAATTCGACTTTTGAGCTGAAAAGTGCTATCTTTGAGAAGCCCGAGGAATCGAAGAACCATTTGAAGCCTCTCTATGTGGGAGGTCATATCAATGGCACACTGATTTCTCGCATGCTTGTAGATGGCGGTGCGATTGTTAATCTAATGCCATATTCTTTGTTTAAGAAGTTAGGTAAGACCAATGACGAGCTCATTCGAATCAACATGACTTTAAACGGTGTGGGTGGAGAAGATCCTATTGAGGCTAAGGGGTTCGCTTCTATGGAGCTCACCGTTGGGAGTAAGATCATGGCTACCGCTTTCTTTGTTGCCGATGTGCGCGATAGTTATAACTTGATTTTAGGGCGTGATTGGATTCATGTCAATAGATATGTCCCCCTACATTGCATCAAATTTTGATACAATGGGTCGGTGATGATGTAGAGGTTGTTCATGCGGACGCCTCGGGTTGCGTTGCTATAGTCGAATCATCTTATTTGCCGCATGACACCGTCAAGTGCTTGACTAGTTTAGACTTGACGGATTATGATTTTTTTAGTGCGACTAGAATTAGTTTTGTACCCGTCAATGTAAAGCTGATAGAAAATCAGCTCAACCATATATAATGTGATTTAATGAAGTCTAATCTTGATTGGTTGCAAAAGAGAGTGAAACATTATCAGCCTAACACGAACGATATGTACGAAGCTATAGAGGAAATAGAGGACATAGATAAGTTAGAACAAGGATTCACATCAGTCGATCCTCTTGAAGAGGTGAACCTTGGCAGCGATGATAATTCGAGGCCAACTTATATAAACAAAAATCTGAAAGTCGATTAAAAGACGAAGTTAATCGGTTTACTAAAAGAATATTTGGACTATTTTGCTTGATCTTATAATGAAATGCCTGGGTTGAGCCACGAGCTAGTTGAGCATCAGCTTCCAATAAAATTTGGTTTTAGACCCTTTAAGCAATCGATGAGAAGATTCAACCTGAATATGCACGATCGGATTAAAGAGGAAATTAACTGATTACTTGATGCAAAATTTAGAAGACCTTGCAGGTATGCGGAGTGAATATCCAACATCGTGCTGGTGGAAAAGAAGAACACCGGTAAGATTAAAGTTTGCATTGATTTCAAAATTTTGAATAGAGCTACTCCTAAAGATGAATATCCTATGCCCATAGCTGATATATTGATTAATGATGCTTCCGGCCATAGAGTTATTAGCTTACTTGATGGTAATGCGAGATACAACCAAATCTTCATGGTCGAAGAGGATATGTCTAAAACTGCTTTTAGATGTTCTGATTTTGTTGGATTATTTGAGTGGGTTATCATGACTTTTGAGTTAAAGAATGCGGGTGTCACATATCAAAGAGTCATAAACTTTATCTTTCATGATTTGCTTGGTGTTATCATAGAGGTTTACATAGACGATGTGGTGATCAAATCGGTCGCTTTAGATTCTCACTTGGCCGATTTGCAACCTGCCTTGTACTGAATGCGTCGTTTTGGTTTGAAAATGAATCTGCTCAAATGTGCTTTTGGTGTATCGGTCGAAAAGTTTTTAGGCTTCATAATTCATGAGAAGGGCAAAGAGGTAGATTCTAAAAAGATATAAGTAATTAGGAACGTGCAAACGCGTACATATAAGAGAGAGTTACAAAGCTTCTTAGAAAAAGTGAATTACTTGAGACGGTTCATATCTAACTTGTCGAAAAAGATTAATGCATTTACTCCTATTGTTCGGCTAAAGAATGAACCCAAATTTACTTGACGGGCAAAACAGCAAGAAGCTTTTGAGAAGATAAAAGAGTACTTGTCTTCGTCGCCTGTGCTCAGGGCGTCTAAGGGAGGACTCCCTTTCCGTCTCTACATAGTGGCAGAAGATGATGTGATTGGTGCTATATTGACACAAGAAGCCGAAGAAAATGAGTATGTGATCACATATGGGAGCCGACGTTTGGTGACGTTTGGTGGATGCGAAAACAAGGTACACTCATCGAAAAACTATGTTTTTCTTTGTATCATGCTTGCATCAAGTTGAGACATTATTTGCTATCTAGTACTTGTGTGGTTGCTTGTCAAACCGATATTATCAAACATATGTTGCATAGGCCGATTTCTTGGTAGACTTAGTAAATGGGCTTATACATTGATTGAATATAATTTGGCTTATGAATTGTTGAAATCCATGAAAGACCAAATTATTGCTAATTTTATTGCTGAACATCGGATTGATTTAGAGCATGATTTAGATGTTACTTATGCTACTTTCGTCCCTTGAAACCTATATTTTGATGGATCGGTTTGTAAAGAGGGTCAAGGTATTGGTGTGGTTTTATTATCTCCTTATGATGCACACTTTAAATTCTCAAACCTATTAGAGTATGATTGCACCAATAACCAAACCGAATATGAAGCATTGTTATTCGATTTAGAGATGTTGAAGTCTATGGGGGTTAAGCATGTAGAGGCTTTCGGTGATTCATTGTTAGTAGTGCAACAAATTTCTGAAAATTTTTAATACTTAGACAGATCATTGAATGCTATATTAGATAAGTGCCTAGACATTATTAGAAAAATTGATGAATTCAACATACATCATGTGCTTAAGCTAGAAAACAGTGAAGCCAATGAGTTGGCTCAACAAGCATCGGTTTACAATATTAGTAAAGGTAGATTTTTAGTCAATAAAAAACTGATGCTTGAGGTGTTAGAATTAGACCATTCGGATATTAGCACATCAAACCGTGATAGTACCGAATCACTTGATTGAAGGTCACATATAATTTCATACATTCGTAGCACAACCCAAAGTGTACATAGGAAAGTTCGCATATGGCTTTTAAGTATACTTTGATTGATGGTAACTTATATCGTCGAACGGGGGATGATTTGCTTTTAAAATGTTTAGGTGATGACGAGGCTAGAGGAGCTATGGGAGAAGTTCATGAGGGCATTTGTGTTACGCATCAATCGGTTCAAAAATGAAATGGTTGTTAAGGAGGGCCGAATTCTATTGGCCAACTATAATTACCGATTGCTACCGCTACTACAGAGGATGCGAAGAGTGTCAAAGATTTGAAAACATTCAATTGGCACCAGCAGCCATGATGAACCCCATTATAAAACCATGGTCATTTCAAGGATGAGGATTGGACTTCATAGGACAAATATATCCTCCATCTTCGAAAAGACATCGTTTCGTGTTGGTTGCGACGGATTACTTCCCCAAATGGACCGAAGCGGTGGCTCTTAAGAACATGACGCACAAAGAGGTAATTTAGTTCCTTATCAAGCATATTATTCATAGATTCGGCATACCTCAAACTTTAACTACGGACCAGGGTACTTTCTTTACGTCCGGTCATGTTAAAGAGTTTGCCGAATCCTACGGAATTAGGATACTCAATTCATCCCCATATTATGCTCAAGCCAATAGTCAAGCCGAGTCTAGTAATAAAACATTGATTAAACTCATTAAGAAAAAGATAGAGGACCATTCCAAGAGATGGCATGAAGTCTTATCAAAAGCGTTGTGGGCTCATCAGATATCTAGGCATGGGGTAACTAAAGTAACACCCTATGAACTTGTGTATGGACAAGAGGCGGTTTTATCCGTCAAGGTAAATCTAGGAGCTCTAAGATTAGCTAAGCAAAATGACTTATCTACCAATGAGTATAGAGCATTAATGCTAGACAGTATTGATTAAGTCACCTATAAACGTTTGAGTGCTTTGAGAGAGATTGAGAAAGATAAAGCGCGAGTTGCTAGAGCCTACAATAAGAAGGTGAAAATCAAAACTTTTTAGGTGGGCTACTTGGTGTGAAAAACTATTTTGTCTATAGGCTCAAGAACCAACAAGTTCAGAAAATGGTCTCCTAATTGGAAAGGGCCATATAGAGTAGTAAAAGTATCATCCAAGTGTATGGCAAGAAACGTAATAAAGCAGCCGATGTGAAGAACATCATTGCCAAAAGGTGATACAATGGCTGATAAATCAAGAGAACCATCACCCTTAAAGGTTTTTGGGTGCTTAAATGTTTTATAGTGTAGAATCTTCAAAAAAAAATAGAGGGCATATATTGACACTAAAAAATCACAGGGCCATCGGAGTATCCGGTGTCGTGCCGGAATGTCCAGTGAGCCCTCTCAGATTTAGGCACTTAGCTCATCGGAGCATCCGGCACGTTGCCGGAGTGTCCGGAGAGCCCTCTCGAGTTCGGGTACTTTGCCCACCGGAATATCCGGCACGTTGCCAGAGTGTCCGGTGAGCCCTCTCGGTTTCGGGCACTTTGCCCACCGAAGCATCCGGCACATTGCCGGAGTGTCTAGTGAGTCCTCTCGAGTTTGAGCACTTAAGTCACTGGAGTATCGGCATGATGTCAGAGTGTCCAGTGAGCACTCTTGGGTTCTCGAAATTACACGACAGATCCTCCGACATTTTACCGGAGACTCCAGTCACCGGAGTGTCCGACACTTTATCAAGACTCTGGTAATGCCGATTTAAAAAAGTTTTCAGTAGATTGATTCTAATTTCTTTCCTAATTCGTGAGATTAGTTACCCTGCGGGATAAGATCATCTCACCTCTATAAAACAGAGACTCGTGACCGGTTGAGGATCATCTCAATCGAACCTATCATTTGACTTTACATTTCCTTCTTCTCTAAAACCTAATCCCTTTACTCCATCTCTTTTATTGTTCTTTCTTCGTCCCGGTGACGACCGAAAGCAATCCGACTAGCCTGACCGAGCCCGGATCAACCCTAAGACGATCCTCCTCCGACGGGTCCCTCTTGAGGCGAGTTGTCTAGGTGCTATCCAAAGCCGGTGTTAAAAAAGCGTCGGCGTTTTCGCACACAGACATGCGAACGGTATGTTGGTCTGGACCCGATTTCGACGTCAACACAAAGTTAGCTTCAACTACATGTACCCATGGTGAAATTTGTTCACAGGAACAAGGTTCAAAAATCCATGTCTATGTCCTACCTATGAACCTACCTAGTGTCCTATAGAACTAGATTAGCTTCAGCTATTTTCTTAGACTAATGAGGGTCAGACGCTGCCTTAATTAAGTGCACCATTTTTACACTCCTATCAATATATAAAAAAAAAGGCAGAGAAAGAAACATCACCCAGCCATGGACCATGCCCAGCGTAACATACTCTCTCCCCTCGAGTACTTTCGGTCTCCCGGCTTTACCTACGAGAGCTGAGCAGCATCAGCATCCATACATATGCATGGTTCTCTTCTCGCGAACCATTATAACACTACACATCGTCGTTGCTCCATACACATCTCAGGCTTCTCAGCTCTGTACCTGTTCAACGACATGTGTGAACGCTCGGAGGTGCGGTAGGTAGGTCTAGCTACAGAAGTTTCCAAGAAACTCTTGCATGGGCTCGTGTAGTCAACCTTAGTGTTTGCTTTGACCCAACACTCGTTGTAGACTGTACTACTAGCTTGATACTCAAGGTACTTGCTAGGTGATCCAGTGACGACTCTGCTAATTAAGTGTCAGCTATGTGGTCGTAGTATAAATAAGAGTTCATTACAGAACAGATAAGATGATGTTGCTGGAAGTTAAGACAAATTAAGCTCCAGTCAAACTGTCCCATTTTTAGCCTAAAGTGGTGATTCCTCGTACCTTCAGCATCCTTCCTTGTTCACGTTGAAAAACTCCAGACAACAGTATGAAGAACGTGCCAAGCTACTGACTACTTGTCCTCCACGATCGATCGAGCGTGTTCCGTCCCAACAATTCTGTTTCGATTTGATTGATGGCCGTCATTTTTTGCCGGGCAGCTACTCGCAGGACCTGTATGCTTGCCACTCTTTTGAAATTAATTAGCAAGATTCTGCCAGCCATTTGATTGGTTCCAGTTTCATGAACCGAACGTGAATTCGATCTGTTTAATTCGTCGCCGCTGCATGAGGTGCAGTTTTCAACGCATCTATGACCAAGTGAAAAAAAACCCTGTTACTACGCGCAAAAGATTACTATTTTTAGGTGTGCATGTTCGTGGATATTTAGCGTGGACCGAGCAGTCAAAGCCGGAGGCGCCGTGCTGATTGGGCACCGATCCAGCGTGCAGCATATGCTCCCGGCAGATTGGCTCTCGGACGAATCACCGGAGCTGGGACTGTGCCATGCACTGTTGCTTGTCCAACTCTACGGGAACCCAAATCTCGCCCGCAACCGGAACCCCGTGCCGTTTACGACAACGGGCTGACGGTCAAGTGAAGGTTAGCATCCATTAACCCCTCTACATAACCCCGGTTGTAACTTCTGAAACTCTTTCAGCCTCTCCTCGTTCTCGATCGTCATCCCCCCCCCCCCCCCCCCCCCCCCCCCCCCCCCCCCCCCCCCCCCCCCCCCCCCCCCCCCCCCCCCCCCCCCCCCCCCCCCCCCTCTCGTTCTCACAAACGGCGGCCATGGAGAGCAACTACCATCCCATGCTCTTCGTGACGCAGCCCTTCTCGTCAACCTCCAGCTCCCACCATTTCATGGCCGGCAGTGGCACGAGCAGCCACGACCACGACCGCCGTGGCTCCTTCTTGGGAGCGCCCTCCAATTCCAAGGAGGGGTACGGTGCGAGCCTGCCGGGACGTCGCGATGATATTCAGGAGACACCAGCAGGAGGACCAGCGGGCGATGACGCCGACCGATCGGGCGGCGTGGCGGGAAAGAAGAAAGGCGCGAAGAAGGAGCGGCGGCCCAAGTACGCCTTCCAGACGCGCAGCGCCGTCGACGTCCTCGACGACGGGTACCGGTGGAGGAAGTACGGGCAGAAGGCCGTCAAGAACAACAGGTTCCCCAGGTTCGTGTAAATTATTTCATAGACTCGAATCAACTAGTTCCTCCAACTGCATAGATGGTAGCATCTCCCGGTTTGACCCTTGATCACCATGGATGCATGATGCTATGGTTGGGTGCCTTACCCCTCCATCCCGGGCCTGGCCAATAGGGTTCGAGGAAGATAGGTGCGATGGATCATGGAGTCCCGGTGAATCTTCCAAGCTTTCCTAGTGGCTGCTTACACAGGATAAGGACAGAAGTCATCCTTCATCTAGATGAAAACGTCTAGCTAATTTCACATGTTTTTGGTTGGCGAGGATCGTTCAGTAAATAGAGCAGCTGATGGCGACCGTGTTTGACCAGAAGTAAGTTCTAACATCCACAGGTCGAGCTACCGAGAATTCAGTCTCCATCTTCACGTTCCTTAGGGAGCGCTGAAAGTGGTTTCTTTGGGCTTCCAGACGCTGTGGCACCTTTTCGCTTTCGAGGGGCCAGAAGTTCACAGATCAATACGCATCAACTGTTACGCTGAAAGTGGTCTCAGTTTAAGGAAGGCTTTGTTCGAGATGTGAATTGTAGTAACTGTTTCAAGCTCTTTTTTATCCCGAACTGGGATACTTCGTGCTGGCATAGGTGCATTCTTTTGCTGGAAATGTTTAACATAGTACCTGGACATCTAAGCTAGAACGATAGAGTTAAAAACAACAACGGTAACGATAGAGTTAAAAACAACAACGGTTGGTTTGGAATGAGGGCAGCTCGTTTTTTTTAAAAAAAAATTAGGATATATAGATTCTAGAATGAAAATTAGAACTATCCTTCCTCTACTAGATTGTTTAACAGTTTGCACCTTCTAAATAAATTTATCACACAATATTTTTAAGGAGAAACAGTGTATAATCACTTCTACTGAAGAAAAGAGAAAATACTTTGAATCCTCACATATTTTTTTTTAAAAAAGACTGAATTGCGTGCTGCTTCAGTTGATTATATAAATTATTGAATACTAACTAGGTTTGCATAAAAAAAATTGAAAGATCTACGTCTGGGTTAGCTAAAGTTTTATTCGAAGCAATAGATATTATTATAAATATTTATACGATGGTCCACACAACTCCACATATACAAGTGACCAAGTTCAAAAAGTAAAGAAAGTTGCGTTTATGTATAATCTACGGAACAAATGACTAGCAACATAACTCTATAGATCCTTCTAAGTTATTACTGGAAAATGAATGAATTTTACTAGCAGCTCTACCTAACCAAGATTTTGATTTTCGTGCATGCACACGCGAAACATGCTATGAACTTCTGCAGCATGTTTTTGTTGTTCATTTTTATGCTGCACGCATAAATAATTCATGGAAAATTTGTTCTTATCAATGGTTTTGATGGATGCAGGAGTTACTACAGGTGCACGCACCAAGGTTGCAACGTGAAGAAGCAGGTGCAGCGGCTGTCCAAGGACGACGGTGTGGTGGTGACGACGTACGAGGGCACCCACACTCACCCTATCGAGAAGTCCAACGATAACTTCGAGCACATACTCACCCAGATGCAGATCTACTCTGGCGTTGGCGGCTCAGGCTTCAGCAGTAGCCCAATGTTCCCGTGAAAAGGCTGATGCACAGTGCACTATCAATTTGTAAATTATAAGCCTTAGTGATGTAAGAGAAATAATAAGCGTGATTTAACAGATATAGATGCAGGTGATACACACGCAAATCTTCTTCTTTTGTTTCTAATTGTAGATTGTAGAGTAGTGATTCAAAATATTTTCGTTTTCTAAATTATGGCTGATCAATTATCCCGTTATCAGAGGGCACATAATTTGTGCTATTACCTCTTCCATATCAGATGTGGATGGTTGCTACATATTGTCCCTACGGTACATTTAAGGGCATCTCCAATGAAACACCCATATTCCTTTATATCTCCATATAAGAGTTTCCCTATCCAGATTTACACCTCAACTTCAATTCATTCTCCAACTATTCAGTCAAAACTCACACCCTACATTAGCTAGTCTCAGATATCAGCATTTATTTTTAATAAGAAGATGTTGAAAGCGATTATTTGCAGCATCGGGCCCGTATGACAGCGTGCGGAAACGCGCGGAGGGGGGGGGGTATGCGGGAGGCATGGGGCATGACGGCGGTGCGGGCAGGTGGGCGTGGATGGGCTCCTGTGGAGTTCTCAGAGTGCTTTTGCTCTGGATTTTATAAGAAGTCATGCTAAACAGTTTTAAAAGAAGTGTTTTTACATTTCTTTCATAAGAAGCACTTCTCTAGTTTGTATTAATTAAAAGCAAAAGGCCTCCTTAAGCTTCTTTACTCATTTTACATTGCAACCATAATAAAAGTTGTTTGTCAAACATTTTAAAAAAATTTAGAGAAGTTATTTTTCTAGAGAAGTGATTCTTCTATAAAGTTGTTTTTAAAAAAAAGGTCTAACAAATGGGGCCTTAATTGACTGTACCCTTAATACGTATTTGCACTAGAAATGTTGTCTTCGGTATTAAAATTGTGATTTGTGCCTTTTCTAGGTTACTTCTTAAATATATCAAAAGTTCAAAAAGAAAAATATATCATCCTGTGTCTGATATCACATTCATGTTAGATGAGGTTGCCCTAGTCTTCACACCTTCAACTAGATGTGTGGGGGTGTGCTTTATGGGTTCTAAACCGTTTTCTTATTAATATAATGATAAATAACTATTTTGGGTGTTCAAGAAATAGTTGGAGCAATGTTGTACTCTCTCCGTTCCAAAATAAATATTCTTTTTATTTTTTACTTTTGTATATCATGTTTGACATTTTATTTTATTAAAAAATTGCAGAGATAAAACAAATAAGTCATGCTTAAAATATTTCTAATGAATAATTCATAAAAAAAATAAAATTTTTTAAGAAACTTTAATAAGATGAATGATGAAACGTGATTTATAGAAGTCATAAAAACAACACTTATTTTGAGATTTGAATAATTTATTCTTCAACGACAAAATCCTTCTTGATCATAAGATGTGGAAGGTACCTGAAATATTGTTCTTTTAAAGCTGAAATGTTTTATTGAAGGTGAAGTATTTTCTACTGTTAAATATTTTTGTTAGCACAAGATAATGAAAAATATGTGTAGTTGAATCGATATCAATGGGAGACCCGGGCTACGCCGGGTGGTTAGCTTCGTCGTTGTGCAGCGACCCGCCCGGGTTCTGAGTCTTGCGACTCGCTGGCCTGTGTGTCTCACCGGAATTTGTAGGCACAGAGGTGTGAGTATTAGGTGTGTTGATGTATACGTTCAGATACTACGTAATAAGTAGGAGTTTAAAAGAAAGTCGATATCAATGGTTGAAAAACGACGGAGAGGCTGGTTGCTTCCCGCGACTTCCAACTGGGCCGAATCCACCATCCAAGACACTTCCCCCCTGCCAGAGAAGAAATATCAGCCCAAATTTCAATAAAATGAGGCTCAGAAAATACCGAAAACGCCATCCCCTGAGCCAGCGATGGAACCAGCCAGACGGCCACGTCCCTCTCCGCCACCGACCTCACGCCACAGCCGAGGAATTCGTTGCTTGTCCTCCTCATCCTCCTCCTCTCCATCTACCTCTCTTGCTACTTGTGCAGGCGGCCAGGGCGCGGAGCTCGCTCATCCAGTCCCGGTCGATCCATCCCTACCCTTTTCGTCGGGTAAGTGATTGACTGACCCCCGTCTCCCGTAAGCAAGTTCTGTTCTTTGCTTGCAATCAACCCATTCGAGATCGATAGAATCTTGCCGGCCGAGGTAGATGCTCTAACCCGAACAGTGCGCTTTCTATTCGGCGGCTATGACTTGATTTAGATCCTGGAAAGTCGCGGGGAATTGGGGATCCGATTGGAAAC
>BCLH01002279.1:37938-55087 GCA_001602315.1 Zoysia pacifica | reverse complement strand
GAAGAAACAAGAATATTGTAGGACTACGGGCTCAAATGGTCTGGCACATCGCTTGGCCTGACAAATTGGAGCCCTGACTCCTTAAAAAAAAAGTGACCATTTGTTTAGTTCCTGTTCATTTTAGAGCTCGTTCAATCTCACCTGTACCAGAGAGAAAGTGAAAGTGATTGATTCTGTTGCTCTCGAGATGACGATTTAGTTTCTCTTATTCTACTCCGATATCCTCGTTCCAGAATAACCGAACGAGAACGAGCCCTTTCTGTGGCAGGAGGTCGACTGTAGAGTCTCTTAATCTCGGATGCCAGAAGCCTTTGACGATGACACCTACGCAACGGGCTCGTCACACGCCAACCACAAGCCAGTTGGAAGCAGGAGCCAGTAGTCGCATCGTTTGCCTCCTTTTTCCAACAAGGAACGGCAATGACAGGGAGACACGACCAAAGTTGGCCACTCAAGTTCTCTGCTGCTGGTGCTACGTCTAGTCTTTTACTGGCACTAATAGTCATACTGAAAAAGCACCCGGCACCGTTCCACCGCTCGGTTCTGGGCTACGATCTCTAATTCATTTTATTTTCTCTACCAATATAAAATGAAAGGAGGAGTTAGTTCATTGAGCCCGATCCACTAAACTCAGAAAATTAGGAAACTTGCATACCTATTCACGATGGGCGAGCAGAGAATGATGGCGTTCGAGAACGGCGTCCCTGTGGAGCCGTTGGAGCGAGCGATCAGGGAGTGTTCCAAGGGGAAGGCCTTCTTCGGCGGCGAGGCTACCGGGCTCGTGGACATCACGCTCGGCAGCCACCTCATGTGGATCAAGGTAGTCGACGAGGTGGTTGGGTCGAGTCTACCCGATGAGGCCAGGTTCCCGGCCTGGCCACCTGGGCTCAGAGGTTCCTGGTCGTGGAAGCCGTCAAGTCGGCGATGCCGGACTCCGGAAAGGTCATAGAGCAGTACAAGGAATCAAGGGCGTTCCAATGAATTTGAAGGTTTTGTACGAGACAATAAATTAGACTTAAAATTCTGGTACCAACCTCTTTAATTTTTTGCTTTATTTTATGCTTTTGATTTGTTCAATTCATATTTTCTAAACTGATTTGTGGAAGACATAATTAGAACAATTAAAAACTAGACTAATTTGTGTTTATTATAGATTATATTTCTAATTTGTTTTGTGAAAAACACATCTTACAAGTTGAAATAATTTTTAGACTAATTTATGTTTATTACTATACACAAAAATAATTGAATAAAACTATTAAAACAAAGATTATAAATATAAATATACACTTAAAATACTTAGAAAATTGAGGCCCTATAATTTTTTAGGCTTGTGCTGTCCCACAGCCCGCACGGGCCTAAGGACACCCCTGAAGGGATTTCTGGCTAAGTGGACTGCGTTCGATGATCGTAGCTAAACACAAGTTTTCCTGCTAATTTGGAGTTTCATGGGGCATGTGCCGATTGCCGTATCCGTAGGATTTTTCGTTCAGTTATTTGCCAACGCAAAATATTAAAAAGAAGTTCAACAGATTGTGCTGTTCACATTTTAAATAATATTCTATTCCTCTCAAAATAAGTGACGTTTTTTATTTTTTAAAATCGATGTTTGATCATTCGTCTTATAAAAAAATTTACAAAAATACACAAATAAACAAAATAAAGTTAAAGTACTTCTAATAATAAATCATTTCACAATAAAATAAATAATATTTTCACAAATTTTTTAAATAAAATAAATAGATAAAAGTAAGTGTTTGAAAATCTAAAAATATATTTATTTTGGGACGCAGGGAGTACTGCTTATGGACTAGTAATAAGTCCATTGTCTCATTTCACCTTGTGCTAAAAATTCCTTTCTGATACGAAAATTTGGTAACCGCGATACAACTCCCAGCAAACTTGGGGAAGAAAAAGACGCTAAACATTGGTGGGATGTACCCCCACTCGATCCCCTCTTTGATATTTCAGCTTCTTATTGTTTGTATTAAACACCTTGTTTATTCGATTTGCAAGTTTCAAGCAACAATATCTCTCTTAACCCATATATCGGTTTTGTACTCAGTTTGGACTATCTTAGTCCTTATAATTAACTCTAGGAGTATAAAACTTGATCAAACTTTACTAGTATATAATAATGAAAATATATTATTCAAAAAATAATAATGAAAATATATGATGTGCCCTACATTTCATACATATGTAGGAACTAGATTTTGATAAGGCTAAATCCAAATGTTACTCTAATGATATTGAGCAAACTCCTTATTTACCATTAAAAAATTTTTCTTTCCTTTATTCGCCATTGGAATTATTCTCTTTCTCTATTTGCCATCATATTTAATTTTCTTTCTCGTTTCTACCATCACCGTTAGTTCATCCGTTAAAGATGGGATTTTTTATTATTTACCATCCAATTCGAACGCCTACACAAAATTGACATTAAGTTCGGAGGCCTCTAATTTTTTACCATCGAACACATGAATTGTTCATAATCATACCATTTCCCTGCAGAATGACCAAAGTACCCTTGCCTATTCTCATTAGGCTGCTGTTTGAAGCCGATTGAGACATGCTGGAGCGGTGGCGACGACGATGCTGGAGGCGGCGATGGCGAGGTTAGGGGATCTCAGACAAGGATGGAGGCGGCGACGACGATGATGGAGCGGCGAGAAAGACGGCGCTTGGATCGGCCCGTCGGGTGCTCCTGAGAATAAGAGTGCGGAACAGCAAGGGTATATTAGACCAAAAAATACATCGGAATACTTAATTAGTAACTAATCATGTATTAGATGGCTAATTGATAAAAAAATGGCATGATTATGAACAATTCAGGCGTTCGATGGTAAAAAATTGAAGGCCTCCGAACTTAATGTCAATTATGTGAAGGCGCTCGAACTGGATGGTAAATAATCAAAAATCCCGTTAAAGATAATGAAATCTTTTTTTCAGAGTTGCCAATTACGGATTACACCACTCGTAATAGCATGCTGTGGCCTGTGGGCATGCCATGAGATGTTTGAAGCTAGCAGTGGTGTTACTTACTAAACTTAAAAACATATTTCTTTCATTTTCTTATTTTTCTTAATTCAACAGCGAATCCTAATGTTTAAATGAAAATTTTTCATTCGGCAAAACCAGACCAACTAAAAGGATAAATTTATCTTTGCACTGTTGACTCTACTTTTTGTCTGTTTTAGACGATTGACCTTGTTCGTAACAAAAGAAAACTAAAAACATATAGAAAAATTTCAACACTAATTGAACATATTTGAAACTTAATTTTAGTAAAACATTTGAATGCTTTTACAATAATTTGAATATGGTTTAAAATTTTTCAAATTTTGACATCAATTTCCCCTACAATCTTTTTGACATCACAAATTTTATTTTGCAAGACTCACATTGCAGATAATATCATATATTAAAGCACACAAAGAAGTTGATAACTAGATATCTAATAAACTTATGTCAATGGCACAATTATCCTAAAAAAGTATTTCCGTTACGTTTAATGGTTGAACTGACGATAATGGTAGAAAGAGAAAGAAAAAATAAATTTGATGGTAAACAAAGGAAGAGTAAAATTTCAGTGAAGGATAAGGAAATAGAAAATTTTCCGATGGTAAATAAGTAATTTGCTCAATGATATTCCGTGTTGCTCAGGTTTTGGCTTTACCATGTTTTGCTGAGGTAAGAATAAGACAGGAACCAAACATATCCAACTCTAAATAAGAAAAAAAAAAAGTCTGACATGAAAAAACGGAGAAGCTTCACCACCTGATCCTTGTCACTCATTTTCAATCTGTCGACTAATACTAGAATGACTCAATTGACTAATAAAAAGCTAATGGCCAAACGTATCCAACGCTACACAAGGAAAAAATTCAGATAAGAAACGGAGAAGCTTCACAGCCTTACCTTTCTCACCTATTTTCAATCCACTGTTATTGAAAATTGACTAGCACTAGAACGACTCAACTGACTACTCAAAAGCTGATCGATGGCTATATGTTCCCACTCGTCCTCCCATCAGTTCAGACAGTTCGAGGCAACATTTTGCGAGCTTCCTCTGGACGACGATGGCTGCCAGCGGAGTCGGCGACGGCGAGCTGCAGTTGCTGGGCTCCTGGTTCAGCGCCTACGTGTTCCGCGTGAAGGTGGCGCTGGGTCTGAAGGGGCTGAGCTACGAGTACATCGAGCAGGACCTCTTCGACAAGAGCGGCCTTCTGCTGAGGTCCAACCCGGTGCACAAGACGGTGCCGGTCCTCATCCACGGCGGCCGGCCTGTCTGCGAGTCTCTCGTGATCCTGCAGTACATCGACGAGGCTTGGGCCGGGACAGGGGCTCCTCTTCTCGTCCCCGACGACCCCTACGACCGCGCCACCGCACGCTTCTGGGCAGCCTACATCGACGACAAGGTACGATGCGTGCTTTCATACACTCCTAACCTAGTACCTTGAATCTGACACCAAATCGGAAAACGTTTTAGGTCCCGTTTGAAATTCCTGCGTTCCAAACAGGGCCTTAGTGACTTTGTGCGTTCTCTTGCAGTTTTTCCAGTCTTGGAAGGCAATAGCGTGGTCACCGATGGAGAAGCAGAGGGCAGAGGCGTTCAAGAACGCCGTCCCTGTGGTGGAGACTTTGGAGCAAGTATTCAGGGAGTGCTCCAAGGGGAAGTCCTTCTTCGGCGGCGACGCCATCGGGCTCGTGGACATCGCGCTCGGGAGCTTCCTGATGTTGATCGAGGTGATCAACGAGGTGAACGGCGCCAACCTTCTGGACGAGACCAAGTTCCCGGGCCTGGCCGCGTGGGCGGAGCGGTTCCTGGCCACGGACGCCGTGAAGGACGCCATACCAGACGCCGGGAAGCTCTTGGAAGCGTACAATAGTTCCATGGCTAAATGGGTCGCTTCTAAACAGGGCTAAGTCACCTGTGGTTGGGTTCTCACGGACATGGTGCGCGTCCGACATGAGAATTCGTAGGAGTCGAGTATATTACTTCAAATGTGGCATCTGATCTTACTGCTCAGTGCCTGTACGTGCTTCGAGATGTATTTGCTTTAAATTTACTGCAGATATCTAAGTAAAAAAAAACTAAGTACAGAATTTGATCAGACACGGGAGTTAGTTAGGCCCAAAATCCAGCTGCCAAATCCCGATGATTCATTCGAATTCCTTCGCCTCTTTTTGTTCACTCCATGAGCTGCCAACCTTTCCTTGGCATACGACAGCGCTGACGAAAATCCCTCACCTACTCTCCGAATAGCCTTTTGTTGGGAAAGATAAGCCCTGAACTAGAGGTTGTGAATTTTTCCCATTAAACATTGTAATTCTTTTTAGAGATATTTGTATTTTTTAAAGTATTTAACCCCTCCTAACAAAGAAACGGTATACTAGCATTTTTTTAATGTCTCTCCTGCTGAATACAGCTTTAGATCTGTTCATATATATAATACTCTCTTTGTTTCAAAATAAATGTCTTTTCAGATTTTTAAATATTTATTTTTGGTCATTCATCTTATTCTAAAAACTTGTGAAAATATTATTTATTTTATTATAAAATGATTTATTATTAGAAATATTTTAAACTTGATTTGATTATTTTAGTATTTTTGTAAATTTTTTAATAAGATAAATAATTAAATATTAATTTTTAAAAGTTAAAAATATAACTTATTTTGAAACGGTGGAGCAGTAAAACTTACTTTCCCCTCCCAAGGTCGATTCCAAGCGGTGCCCCTACCTGGCAGGTCCAGTACTAGCCGCAGGCTGAAAATACCGTCATAATGTATTGCCGCCAATATGCTTGTACAATAATATTAGATAGATTTTAAAATAGACCTAATTAAATGTGAACTGTTCATTTATGCTGATCTTAAAGCTTAGATTGTTCTTTTACTTTTTAAAAGATAATTTTTTTTAAATAATTATTAATAACTATATCATTCAATTTAAAAAGTAATTACTAGTCAATTTTAGAAGGAGACGGTAATGAAGGTCATATTTTTTTTATACGTATTGAATTATCTCTTAGAGCTGAAACAAATATTACTTGATCTGGACATTAATATTGTGGCTGATGCATGTACAAGAATTTGAACGTCAGAAATCAAACATATCCAACTCTATTTAAGAAAAAATTCTGACAGGAAAAAATGGAGAAGCTTCACCATCTTATCCTTAACACCCATTTTCATGCAACAGGAACCTCTGACGAGGTCGGAGTGACTGAGCAGTGGACACGAATCCATATGTCAGTGATTCTATGTCACTGTGAGATAGACAGATGATCCAAAGCGCATTTTTCATTCCATCGATTGTTTGACGACCGTGCATCTTTCTCCAAGTACCCAACAGCCCGACAAATTTGGTTCGCGATCGTGCTTGGGCAGGCGTGACTCGTATCCAGCCTAGCACCTCGAAAGTGAACCATGGCAGCTTGGTCCACGGCGTTGATGGATGGACGTCCTCAGGCGGCACTGCAAGGTATCTGTTCCTTGGGCCTTATTGTGATCTGGCATGTTTGGAATGAACGCAATGCGCGAGTATTCGACACCCTCATGAAGACAACGGCCAGAATAATCTCCGATACCAACGACGACACGCGTCTCTGGTGCTATGTCGGCGCGAAGCATTTACCCGGGATTGTTCCTCAACGTAGCGAGTAGTCCGTTTATTTTTGCCTCCCGGTTTAGCCCAGACTCTTAAACCATGCGTTATAAAGCATTTCTTGCACTTGTAAAATTTCTTCTCTCTTTATAATATATAACCGGAATGTTCCAGGTGTTCGAAAAAATTACATCCATTGTTACAGTTAAAAGAGAGATGTTATAATCTTTGAAATTAACAATAACCATATATTTGATCAGATCTGATGGTTAAAAATAAAGATATATTTAATCAAAAGTATCAAAAAATAATGAATCAGTACTATTTTTTAAATTAATGATTGAGATTAATTGATAAAAGAAACGTAACTTACCTCCCACGTACAGTAACACATCACCTCAAACGACCTAGTGAAAAGTTGATGGCCAAACAAATCCAACTGTACATAAGAGAAAAAAAAATCAGACAAGAAAAAACGGACAAGCATCACCAACTTATACTTAGTCACCCATTTTCAATCCATTGTTTTACTGAAAGTTGACTAGTCCTAGAACGACTCAACTGACTAGTCAAAAGCTGATGGCAGATACGTACGCACCCGTCCTCCGTCAGTTCAGATAGTTCGAGGCAACATTTTGCGAGCTTCATCTGGACGACGATGGCTGCCAGCGGAGTCGGCAACGGCGAGCTGCAGTTGCTGGGATCGTGGTTCAGCCCCTACGTTGCCCGCGTGAAGGTGGCGCTAGGGATCAAGGGGCTGAGCTACGAGTACATCGAGCAGGACCTCTTCGACAAGAGCGACCTTCTGCTGAGGTCCAACCCGGTGCACAAGACGGTGCCCGTCCTCCTCCACGGCGGCCGGCCGGTTTGCGAGTCCCTTGTGATCCTGCAGTACGTCGACGAGGCTTGGGTCGGGACAGGGGCTCCTCTTCTCGTCCCCGACGACGCCTACGACCGCGCCACAGCACGCTTCTGGGCAGCCTACATCGACGACAAGGTACGAGTACGACGCGTGTTTTTAGACACTGCTAATCTTGCACTGAAAATTCGATATGAAATCAGAAAACTCTTTAGTGATTTTGTGCGGAGCTCTCTCTCTCTCTCTCTCTCTCTCTCTCTCTCTCTCTCTTTGATCATGTTGTGCGGAGTTCTCTTGCAGTTTTTCCAGTCTTGGAAAGCTACCTGGTCAAGGACGGAGGAGCAGAGGACAGAGGCGTTCAGGAACGCCGTCCCTGTGGTGGAGACTTTGGAGCAAGCGTTCAGAGAGTGCTCCAAGGGGAAGCCCTTCTTCGGCGGTGACGCCATCGGGCTCGTGGACGTCGCGCTCGGGAGCTTCCTGACGGGGATCAAGGTGATCGACAAGGTGAACGGCGCCAACCTTCTGGATGAGGCAAGGTTCCCGGGCCTGGCCGCGTGGGCGGAGAGGTTCCTGGCCGTGGACGCCGTGAAGGACGCCATGCCGGACGCCGGGAAGCTCTTGGAGGAGTACAAGAGATCCATGGCTAAATGGGTCGCTTTCAAACAGGGTTAAGTGCCAAACTCACCTGGTGGGTTGGGTTCTCACGGACACGGTGGGCGTTCGACCTGAGAATTCGTAGGAATATATTACTTCAAAAGTGGCATGTGATCTTACTGTTCAGTGCCTGTCTTTGAGATGTACTGTATTTGATTTAAATTTACTACAGATGTCTAATAAAAAACTACAGATTTGGTCTGACACGGGTGTTAATAGTTACGCCCCAAATCCAGCTGCCAAATCCCAACGATTCATTGGAATTCCTTGGCCTCTTTCCCTCCGTGAGCCGTGCACGTTTCCTCGGCAGACGACAGCGCTGACGAAATCCATCACCTACTCTCCGATAAGCAACAACCTGGAAGCATCACTGGTCAAAATTTCCAAGCTAATAACATTATTAACATATGTTAGCATGGCAATCATTAGACTTACGATTCCTGATTGTTGTTATCTTTTCTCTGAGTCTAGGAGTTTAGATCCGAGAGTTTCTGTATTGGTAATAAATCTGTGGTTCGGAGGTGGTCAATACCTTCGGATCCGGTCGCTGGAGTCGAGAAAGACGATCCGGTCATCTGCCTTTGTCGATGCGGTCCTCTGCGTTTGGGCAGCGTCGGTCGGTGGAGAGGGCAGTGACGTTGGAGTCACGGCGACGTCGTCGATCTCTCGGTGGCGGCGGTCGTCGTCGCGGTGGTGCTTCCCGTCGGCACAGCGTCTCCTCACAGATCGGGTTTAGAGATGTCGGTGGAGTGCGGCGGTACGGATGAACTTAGGTCATGAGTTTTGACCAGCCTCCTACCTCTATTTATTGTGGCGCTGACGACAGGAGTCCACCAGCCATAATGGGTTGGGCGCCTCCGATCAGGGTGCGATTAGATCAAGGGCCCATTAAGGCCATTGGGCCAAAACGGGCGGAGATCAATTCCTAACATTTTCCTCCTTGATCTCACTTTTTTTTTAACTTTTATCTTTATTACTTTTAACTTCACTCATTTCATTACAGATTAATGCATAGAACTGCCTCATCGTCACGGTCAATCGCCGATAGACTTAACAGCTACAATATATTTTTTTGTTCTGAAATAGTTACTATATATTTTGGGCCATCTTTTAGTTCAGGAATCACAGGCTTTCCCTTAAACCCATGCCGGCAACATGGTCAACAAATACTTTGGATGGTAAGCCTTTAGTAAGCTGATCCGCTAGCATCTTTGCGGTGCTTATATGCTCAAGATTTATGATTTGATCCCGAACTTTATCTTTTACAACATAGTACTTTATGTCAATGTGTTTGGCAGCACCACTTGATTTATTGTTGTGTGCATACGTTACTGCGGGTTCGTTATCGCAGTACAATTTAAGTAGTCTATAGATGTCGTCAACCACTTTTAAACCGGGTATGAACTTCTTAAGCCAGTTCACCTGCCCCGTAGCCTCATAACATGCTACAAACTCGGCATACATTGTGGACAATGTAGTGACGGTTTGCTTTGAGCTTTTCCATGAAATAGCTCGTCCAGCGAGAGTAAACACATATCCGGATGTAGACTTTCTATCATCTCTCGCATAATCAGAGTCTGTGTACCTCACTATATGGAGTGAATCTGATTTTCTATATGTCATCATGAGCCCTTTTGTTCCTTGCAAATAACGCAAGACTTTCTTTATCAATTTTCAATGCTCTATTCCAAGATTGCTCTGAAATCTGCCAAGTAACCCGGTAACAAATGCTAAGTCAAAGCGTGTACATACTTGAGCATACTGTAAGCTTCCGACAGCTGAAGCATATGTAACCGCTTTCATTTGATCGATCTCATATTGGTTCCTGAGGCATTAAAAATCCTCATATCTGTCGCCTTTGACTATAGGTGCAGGTGATGGACTACATTTATGCATACCATATTTCTTTAATACTTTCTTTATATATGCCTTTTGTGACAGTCTCAATACCCCTTTGTTTCTATCTCGGTGAATTTCAATTTCTAAAACGAATGAAGTTTCACCAAGATCTTTCATATCAAGGTTAAAGGACAAAATCTTCTTTGTCTCCAGTAGTAGACTGACATCACTACTAGCTAGTAGGATATCATCCATATATAGAATTAAGAAAATAAACTTTTCATCTTTAAACTTTGAATAAACACAGTTATCCTCAATATTTTCTTTAAACCCAAATTTCTTTATCGTGCTGTCAAACTTCAAGTACCATTGTCTTAAAGCTTGCTTTAACTCATAAATCGATTTCTTTAGACGGCATCCCAGTTTTTCACTTCCTTCCATAACAAAATCTTTCGGTTGTGCCATGTAAACATTTTTCTCCAAATCTCCATTTAGAAATGCTGTCTTTACATCCATCTGATGTAACTCTAAATCATAATGAGCCACTAGTGCCATTATGATTCTGAAGAAATCTTTACATGAGACCGGAGAAAAGGTCTCATTGTAATCAATCCCTTCTCTTTGAGTAAAGCTTTTTGCCATGAGTCGTGCTTTATATCTTTCTACATTCCCTTAGGAGTCGAGTTTTGTCTTGTAGACCCATTTACAGCCTACTGTTTTGGCTCCTTTAGGAATTACTTCCAAGTCCCAGACTTTATTAGTTTTCATGGACTTCATTTCTTCTTCCATGGCCACAAGCTATTTTGAAGAGTTTTCACTTCTCATAACTTCTTCAAATAAGGTGAGATCATCTTCCATTTGAAATTTTTCTGTCTGATAAACTTCAGTCATCAGAAATAGCTGATCTTTTTATTCTTTGAGACCTTCTCGGGGCCTCTTCATTCTGTACATTTTCTGTTTGAGGCTGTTCTTGCTCCCCCTCATCTGTGGCAATAGGTTCTATTGGATCCTGAGAAACAGGTTTCTCATTCTCATTCATTGTTGCCACAGGAGAAACAATAACAGATACTTGCACCACAGTGTCTCGCACTGTCAGTGCAGTGACAGCAGGTAGTGTAAAGAATAGCTCTTGAATCATCGGAGTGGGTGCATACGCCCGCTTCTCTTCAAGGTCAATCTCTCGAGCTACCATGCTCCTCCTCATCATCTCATCCTCTAAGAAGACAGCGTGTCTTGTTTCTACAAACTTTGTATGTCTGTCTGAACAATAAAAACGATAACTTTTTGACTTTTCTGGGTAACCAATAAAATGGCAACTCACAGTTTTGGGATCTAGTTTCCCAAGATTTGGGTTAAATATTTTAGCCTCAGCTGGACTCCCCCACACTCGTAAGTGGTTTAACGAGGGAACTCTACCTGTCCACAATTTGTACGGTGTTTTCGGCACCGACTTACTTGGTACTCTGTTGAGAATATGAATGGCAGTTTTTAACGCCTCCATCCACAAACTCAATGGCAGTGTGGAATAGCTCATCATGCTTCGCACCATATCCATCACGGTACGGTTGCGTCTTTCAGCTACTCCATTTTGCTGAGGTTCGCCCGGTGTAGAATACTGGGCCACTATTTTATTTTCCTGTAGAAACCTTGCAAAAGGTCCAGGAACTTGTCCATACGGGGTATGCCGACCGTAGTACTCCCCCCACGATTAGATCGGACTATTTTTATCTTTAAATCGTGTTGGTTTTCAACTTCAGCCTTAAATATCTTAAATTTGTCCAAGGTTTTATTTCTCTCTTTGATTAGATAAATATATCCATATCGGGAGTAATCATCTGTAAATGTTATGAACGAGTCATAACCATCTATACTCTTCACACAAAAGGGACCACAAATATCCGTGTGAATAATTTGTAGAACTCCTGTGCTTCTTTTTGCATCTTTCTTAATTTTTTTTACATATTTTCCTTTAATGCAATCTCGACATTGTTCTAAGTCTGAGAACTCTAGTGGAGGAAGAATATCATTCTTAACTAGTCTTTCTATTCTCTCCCTCGAAATATGGCCTAAACGACAGTGCCATAATTTCGACGACTCATCTAGAGTTCTTTTTTATTTTCAATTTTCATTCATGGACGAGGATTCTTTTATCTCGCACGCAATGTTATCACTATCGCATACGACATTCACATCATCACGTAATGATAGCAAATAAAGCTCATTTTGTAAGATAGCAAAACCAACACATTCTTTATTAAACTTTATTTCACACTTGCCATTTCCAAAATGACAATCATAACCATCATTATCCAAACATGAAACACTAATCAAATTTCTCTGTAAAGAGGGTACATAAAGAACATCTCTAAGTATAAGAATGAAGCCATTAGCTAGCTCTAATGAAAGATCGCCAATGGCTTCAACTTCAGCTTGAACTCCATTTGCATCTTTAATGCATCTTTCTCTTCTTTGCGTAGTCCTCGTCGAACGGAATCCCTGCAATGAATTAGCAACATGAACAGTTGCTCCAGAGTCAATCCACTAAGTAGATTTCGAATATTGCACATATAGGGATTCATTTATAAAGGTAATAATATTCTCACCTTTTTTTGCCATGATCATCTTTAGATATGAGGGACAATCCTTCTTATAGTGTCCTGTCTTCTTGCAGTGAAGACACTGATCTTTGTCCACTGCAAATTTATTCTGTTGAGGCTGATGGACAGGGGCTTTTCCCTTGTTCTTTGAGGAGTAGTTGTTGAAGTTCTTTCTTTTGTTATCTTTCACATAGTTGATAGAACCACCATGTGAAGCTTTGATTCTATCCTCCTCTTGCACACATATTGCTATGCACTTTTTCAAGTCCCAAGACTCGGGTTGCATATTGTAGTTGACAATAAACGTTTCAAACTCTTTTGGCAAAGAAGTAAAAATCAAATGGATAAGGAGTGCATCCTTGAGACCCAGATCCATTGGTTTGAGCTTCGATGCCATGTTGCTCATTCTCAGTATGTGCTCTCTAATGCCACCGTTACCATCAGAGTACTTTTCATTCACAAGTTGTCTAATGACTTGTGTGGCGTATGTCTTTGAAGAGCCAGTAAACTGACTCTTTATTCTTTCAATGTACTCTGTAACGGTGTCACACTCTGCGATTAAACCCACGATTGTAGGCTCAATCGTGTTCTTTATCACAGCCATACACTTTTTATTGGCTGTGGTCCATTTCCTATGCTCAAGGTCATAGGACATCTTTAAGAGAGCAAAATCCCTCTGTCTTGTCTGCCAAGCAGCATTAGTCTCATTCTCTTTCCTCACTGGCTCCTCAGGCTCAGTGGGACATGCTGTGGTCAGGACCCAGTCCACCTCAGCCAAGATAAACGCTAGGTCTATATTTTTCTTCCACTCTCCATAGTTGTCACCTTTGAGAGTGGGAATCTCTTTGATACAACTCATTAAGTTGTATCCACCGGTAAATAAATCAAATAAAGTGAGAACATAAAAATAGTAAAATTATATGCCTTATTTTCAATGTTGGTCAAAAATATGGCACATAATTTTATATTATACATTAAATCTACATCACCGTTGGGCAGAAATAGAAATAATGCATAAAATATCAATTACAAAAATTATAATACTGTTATTATCAATGTTGGTCAGAAAATAACAATATCATAATTATCTGAAATTTATTACTATTTTTCCAAAATTAAATTCTCCCGTTGGTTCGAATTTAATAATGAAAATAATTTCTTTAAGTACGCAGCGGAAAATAAAATTTCTTTAATTTTCAGAAGCATTTATTTCAATTTTCTATTCTGTCAAAATTATCCCGTTGGTTCAAATTTTAACAGATTTAATTAGGTAAAAATTACCTAATTAATCAATTAAAAATGCCTCTGAAAAAGGAAATGGAAAAACTTTTCTTTTGGGTCGAAATTGAAATTCGGCTTAGCCCATTGGCCTATTGCAATTCGGACAAGCCAACCTGGGCTTGGGCCGAAATTTCTCTCCCCCTCTTGGGCCAAATCTGGCCCATTTAACCGTCGCGCGATCTGAACCGTTAGATCGAGATCTGACGGATGCGCTCATTTTTCAGAGGTATAAAAGGGGTGGAGTTCTCTTCATTCCTAACCCTAATTCATTTCTACTCTCTTCCTCTTTCCCGGCTTGCGCGGGTTCTGGCGGCCGGCGGCTCAGTTGCTCTCGCGAGGAACGAGTCGCGCGCTCGAAAAATCGCGTCGCCCGTACACGCGCGTCTCGCTGCGCAGGCGCTCGCGCTGCTCGTCCTCGAGCCGTGTGACGGCAGCCGCCTGCTCCTGCTTGCGTAGCAGCTCCGAGTTTTTTTTTACGGGATCTTTTGCGGCTACTATTTTTCTTTTTTTTTTTTCGCGGTTCTTTCACGGAGCCCTAGGCATCCGCCACAGTGTAGCCCGTGGCTACAATTTTTTCTTTCGGATCTTTGCTCGCGGGTAGAGTTCCGACGAGTTTTTTTATACTCGTCGGGATCCACTCCTAGATCTGGCTCTGATGCCAATGTTGTAGTCTTTTCTTTGGGTCTGGGAGTGTAGATCCGAGAGTTTCTGTGTCAGTAATAGATCTGTGGTTCGGAGGTGGTCAATACCTTCGGATCCGGTCGCCGGAGTCGAGGAAGACGATTCGGCCATCTGCCCTTTGTCGGTGCGGTCCTCTACGTTTGGGCAGCGTCGGTCGGTGGAGAGGGCAGTGGCGTTGGAGTCACGGCGACGTCGTCGATCTCTCGTGACGGCGGTCGTCGTGGCGGTGGTGCTTCCCGTCGGCACAGCGCCCCCTCACAGATCGGGTTTAGGGATGTCGGTGGGGGTGCGGCGGTACAGATGAACTTAGGTCATGAGTTCTGACCGGCCCCCACTTATTTATTGTGGTGCTGGCGACAGGGGCCCACCAGCTATAATGGGCTGGGCGCCCCCGATCAGGACGCGATTAGATTAAAAACCCATTAAAACTGTTGAGTCAAAACGGGGGTGGAGATCAATTCCTAGCACTGATAACTTATTACACACTAATCCCTCTTGTGCAAAAATCGATCGAGAACTCTGCAATGGCGACCGGAGTCGAGCTGCAGCTGCTGGGCTCGTGGTACAGCCCCTACGTGATCCGCGCCATGGTGGCGCTGGGGTTGAAGGGGCTGATCTACGAGTACGTGGAGCAGGACCTCTTCGACAAGAGCGACCTGTTGCGCCGGTCCAACCCGGTGCACGGGAAGGTGCCCGTCCTCATCCATGGCGGCAGGCCTGTGTGCGAGTCGCTCGTCGTCGTGCAGTACGTCGACGAGGCCTGGGCGGGCACCAAGCCGGCTCTCCTCCCGACTGACGCCCACGACCGCGCCACGGCTCGATTCTGGGCTGCCTACATCGACGACAAGGTATTATGCACCGATGCCAACACAAACTTTTCTCTCCTAGATCGAGTTATTCTGTGATGCTTTTCTGTGTAGCTTAAAATCAAATAAGATCAATGAAACTAGTACTAGCAAGCTTCAGCTAGCGGCCGATGGCGATGATCGAATTACTCTGTGCGACACGTCCTTGCAGTTTTTCCAGTCTTGGAGAGACATGTTCAGGTCCACGACGGATGACCAGAGAGCAGAGGCGTTCAAGAGCACCGTCCCGCACGTAGAGACTCTGGAGCGAGCTTTCTGGGAGTGCTCGAAGGGTAAGGCCTTCTTCGGCGGCGACGCCGTCGGGCTCGTGGACATCGCGCTCGGGAGCTTCCTCGTGTGGTTCAAGGTGGTGGACGAGGTGGCCGGCACCAACCTCCTGGACGCGGCCAAGGTCCCTGGCTTGGCCGCGTGGGCGGAGCGGTTCCTCGCGGTCGAAGCCGTCAAGGAAGCGATGCCGGGTGTGGGCAAGCTCCTGGAGCACTACAAAGGATTTATGGCAAAATTGGCTGCTGCACCTGCACCGGCTGGTTATAGTTGAGTACTCATGCTTTTGATGATGAAAATTGTCATAGGAGAAGTCATTGTTGAAAGTCGCTTTTGTTGAATAACGGATCTCATGCCTCATGGCCAGGCATTTAAATGATAATGGATAGATGTTGGCCTGGTCCAGTTGAATAAACGAATTGAACGTTGTTTTAACCACAGGAGACAGATCAGTTTAGACATCAGAGTGTGATTATCGTGAAATGTGTATAATCTTTTTTTATGCGTACAAATATGCATTAGCAGTTAGTAGTAGTACGCATTAAGTAGCAGCATAGAAGTATGTCATGACCTTTGTTTGTTTTATACTCCAGCTCTTTTGCCTATGTGGAGCGCAACAGAGCAGGGCCATGCGCCTGGCTTTTGTTAGTCCTCCGCACAGAGGCCGACAGTTGCCGCGCAGCAACGCCGACAGCTGCAGCGCAGCAACGCCGACAGCAGTGGCCCAACAGCGTCACTCGCGCGGGTCACAACCTTGTTAGTACTCCCAGCCGCGATGGGCCACCCGTAGGCTTATCACCGTGATAGCCCCGCCACGAGCAACGAGTCGTTTTCCAACAATAATTGAACTGAATTCTTTTGTGTGTCGTTTTCCAACAATAATTAAACTGAATTCTTTTGTGTGTTGCACACTTGTAACGACCTGCGAGTGACCACGTTTTGACCGTGCAATATCATACAGCTGAGTCACAGAAACGAACGATACGAATCCACACCAGCTCGTTCGGCACGAGAGCAAAGCACCCAGCCTAAACTGCCAAATATACCTCATCAACCACTGTTATGCTGTCATCATCGCAAGGAATGGGATTCTTCCAAGTGCGACTGCTTCATCAGCTGACGATGACGAGCTTTCGGCTTCCGAGATCAAAAGGTCGGGCAAGGATTACGCGGACGGATTTTGCGTCGCGAACAATGCGGTCAAATTTCCATCAAATTTTGTATCTTTGGGAGATTTAGATGCTTTGGAAAGGGGAAACCCATTCCTCACACGAGAGGCGTCCCTAATTTAAACGCGAAGCAACACACGACGCAACAAAGAGCAACAGCGTGCGCGTGACCCTCCGCCGCCTCCGTTCCCACGAACCCCCCACGCCTCCGGCTCGAATCACCCGCACCAGAAGCCAAGAGCAAGCCAAAGCCTGAAAGCCAACGGAAGAGCTGCAAGGCAAGAGGCATGGACGCCACGGCGGCGGGGGCGGCGGCCCGGAGGAGGA
>BCLH01002278.1:26914-54063 GCA_001602315.1 Zoysia pacifica | reverse complement strand
AAACGTGGCTTCGCCACTGGTTCTCTGTCATCTATCTTTTGACTCATCACTACAGGTTCGACCGGCCAAGAGTGGGTTGTGCATCCAGCGCGGGTTTGTTTTTACACCTATTAATTAATAGGTATTAATTATTGCATAGATACCATGCATTATCGTTTATAGAGGACAGCGCGTGCTTTAAAAGTTACCTTTTGCCTCTGCTCCTTCATCATCACCCATTGAGACAGAGATTGAAAAAGTTACTTGTGGCTCGTGTTTCTTTTATTTTTTTGCCTTCTGAACCATTCTCAAATAATTTGAATTCCGTGACAAATTAACATCGCTGCACCCTGAAATACTTCTTGGCGATTATTGCCATTTGAGGAGACATAGGAATGTGTGTGACACCTGATTTCTTGCTCTTTACAGTTAGTGAAGTTCAAAAGCAGTCAAACTTTTTGCACTAGCTAGGAGCCTAGGAGCCGTACTTCAGACTAAATCACTTCTGCAGCTGAGGCCATGTAACGATTTTGTGCGACATTTACATTTTATCTGTACGATTACATGCTACAGTTGAGGTATTCACAGTGCACTCCAAGGAAATCAATCGTGTCTTTTTTTCTGGTAGTGCAGAATTTCGTTCCAGAGTAACTACTAGCAGATCGAATGATTTGTGTAGAACATTGAGTGTCGGCTGGTAAATGAAGAGAAGGCTCACGAGAATTGTTTGTGTTCGCGCATTATGTTGGTTAGTTACATGTTCCTGGAGAGGCTGGGCGATCAACTCTGAAAGTGCCAGAGTTTGCACTCGTCGCTACAGGTTCTTTATAGCACTCGTCGCTACAAGTTCGACCGGCCAAGAGTAGTTTATGCGTTCCATGAATGGGGATGCCTTTTATATTGTATAGACATCATGCATTATGGTTGATTAACGCCTTGTTAAATCTGTCTTGGGGCCGGACAAAGTTTGGACGCTAAAAGTCAGTTGATGGGTCGCTCCGCAACTTGCAACTTCGCTTGGCCGGACTTGAAAATCATGGCTCTCGGCGGCCATGGGAGTTTGTAGTTTTATTTGACCCTTGCTTTGCTCAATCATCGCCTCAAATACAGAAGGAGACCATATCTGTGCTGTACGTAGGTAAAGATTATGATGAAAGCAACAACGCCGTAGTTCACTACTCCAGCAGCTAGCGGTATGTACTGCGTCTGTTCTTAAATTGTTGTCATCGATGATTTTTAACGTCATCTCTAACTATTCATCATATACTAAGATTAGTTCAAATAATTTTAATGATAAAGTTAATTATAACAAAATATACGATATTTATCAATTTTTTGAATAAGACAAATAATCAATAGTCAAAGATGCTATTTGAAGTCAATCCGTCATCGCTATGTAATCATCGCACCTAATTCATCTGTCCTCTATTGCACTCATCGCTACAGGTTCGACCAACCGAGAGTAGTTTATGCATTCCATGAATGGGGATGCATTTCACGCAGCATTAATTATTGTATAGACATCATGCATTATTGTTGATAAGCATCTTGTTACATCTGCCGTGGGGCCGAACAAAGTTTAGACACTAAAAAATCAGTTGTTGGGTCGCTACGCAACTTCCAGGCAACCCCTTTGCCAGCTCAGCGCTTAGGAGTTCGGAATTTTATTTGACCTTGCTTTGGTCAGTCATCACACTGGTCCGTATGTGAGCTATCCATACATATTAGGGTCCCTACATATTACTAGCAGCCTTTTCTTTTCTCAGTGAGAAAAAAAGCAAGAACGATCGACTGCACCGACGATTTAGGCCTTGTGCCTGTGTAGAACTTACCTAGTACTACATCTGTTACAAAATATATTCATTTTTAGATTTGATCAAAAGTCAAATTTTTTTAACTTTTACTAATAATATCTAGAGAATTAAAAAAATTATAATATAAAAAATTATATATTATGAAAATCTGTTTAATAATGAATCTAATAACATAGTTTATATATAATAAAATATTATAAATTCTCTATTACTGATGGTCAAAGTTAAAGAAGTTTTACTTTGACTAATCCTAGAAGAGGGCTGCGAAGGTAGATCAACTCCTATTTCCATAGCTTCTAGGAGGTGCGCTATCAATTGAATCTGAGCAGTCGAATTTTGAAAGAGAAAATTAAGAGAAAATACAAAATATTTTGTTTCTAAAACTGTCGCATGCATCGGTTTTCATATCTCATTGATTTATTTCTATATTGAATATTATAATATTAATAACTATATGAGAGGTTTTACTTCGAGTTAAAAGGAAAATTTAATAGATCCGTGCAAATGAAAGATTCATATTCATTTGGGTCTACTTTAGAATTTGACTCGTAGAAATGCTTATATTTTAGAACGGAGGAAGTAGCTATTTATATAATGGATATCCATAATCCATCCATGATATAGATTATGGGCACCCATGTGATGCATGAACCACCCGTGAACCCGCGACCAATACAAGAAACAAAGTAAAAAACTGTCATCCCAATGTAATCATCGTACCTAATCCATGTGTTCTTTATAGCACTCGTCGCTACAGGTTCGACCGGCCAAGAGTAGTTTATGCGTTTCATGAATGGGGATGCCTTTCACACGGCATTAAGTATTGAATAGACATCATGCATTATTGCTGATAAGCACCTTGTTAAATCTGCCTTGGGGCCGGACAAAGTTTGGACACTAAAAGTCAGTTGATGGCCCGCTCCGCCACTAGCAACTTCGCTTGGCCGGAGTTGAAAATCATGGCCGTCGACGGCCATGGAGTTTGGAGTTTTATTTGACCCTTGCTCTCTCTCTCTCTCTCTCTCTCTCTCTCTCTCTCTCTCTCTCGGTCTCGGCGTGGTGCGGGGGCCTCGGCGGCATCGGCAGTGGCAGCGCGGGGGCCAGACCTATTTTTTTTATTTCTAAAAATGTTCTATGCAGGCGGACGTTGTAACTGTACTGCCTGCAATAAGAATTTTTGTGCAAACAATTATTTTAAGAGATCCGCCTGCACTAAGCCTTTTTGTGTAAGCGGTTCATATAAACGCGTGTACAAATGACTTATTTTTACAGGCTCACTAATACCAGCGGAAACAAAAACCGCCTGCAGAGATCTATTTAGGTCCTCCTGCAGAAACGCTTTTTTAAGTAGTGTCAGTCACCACCTTGAATACAGACGGAGATCATATCTGTGCTGTGCGTAGGCAGAGATTATGTCACACCTGGTTTCTGGTTTTAAGGCCAACTGGCTTTTTATATGTGTCTAAAAATCAAGTTTCACACATAAAACGACTTCACTAATAGTAAATCGACGCATGTCTCAAATAAACAAAATTTAACATATTACAAGAATGACTAAGAGTATTGTTACAAACCAAAGCAGCGAAAAAACAAATAAAACTTCTTAGGCTCTACAGGCAAATGACCGAAGTAGCTCGCCTAGACTTCAGATTTAGGGTCTTCAATGTTCTCCCAGACTTCTCCTTCTACAAAGCAGCATTTATAAAAGTAAAGTTGAGTACGGGATGTACTCAGCAAGTGCGAGAATGTATGACATGTGGCAGTAAACAAGAAAAAAATAGCATAGGGTTCTTTTGCATAAATACACATCATAGAGACACACATCCTATTAAGCACCTATTTACTAAGTGAAATACATCGTACTTATAGACCAATCATGCCTATAGTTTACCTAGCTATAGCACCAACATAAGAACCAATCACAGTCTCCCACTGTGATCACCAACCAAACCATACCAAAATATCACAAATCATGTGAGGGTCCATGCAATGCTCGTGACCGTGAGCACAGCTGTCACGATAGTTTTAACTCTGTAGAGGTTATACATAATTCCCCACGAGAAGTGATTTCATCCTCTGTTTCCAGGTGGACTAAAGAAATCTCTATTATGCTTGTGCCGTCGCACTCGCACTCTTCCTTTGGTGCGAGGGCCAAGAAATCACTTCAAAACTTTTTCATAGCCTCCTTCAGCTTGTACGTGCCCATTGAGATTTCACCTAATAAGCCACTAACTGTAACCTTGGAAAGGCTCCCTCTTGTGCCAGATGGTTTCCGGTAGTAACCCTCCCTTTCCAATACATCTCTCTCCAAGCGGATTCAGGCGTAACCCGCTTTCTCCGCTCCACCGATTGACACGCACAGAACTGATCTCCACTACTTACTACGTCAGGCTATGCCCATTCTTGGCTCGTGGTTGTACAGTAACACATGGGTGGTCGCTCTACGAACCGATCTTTAGATTTAAAAAGATAACATACCAAGGGACAGTGCCGATAACCTCGCACACCGCTCTACACCAACTATATCTTCCAAATCACTAATCTCGAAGTTACTATTAAATAACTCATTAATCCTCGTGAAGCAAGTATGACAATAAATCATATTAATATCACCCATTCTGACAACAGCAAGCTAAGCATGTAATCGACCCAATAAAAAGATAAACTAGGACGACAAGGCATAATAAGGAAACAAGGTAAATTTTTAATAGTAGGTGCGTATTCAATTTGACACAAGCATGCAATTTACAAGATAGAGGTTTTATAAAGTAGGCACAAAATAGTCAGGACACTTGCCTTGCTTCTCCTGGGAATAGTATTCAGCTGCTTCAAACTCCTGCTGCTAGAAATCCTAGTATTGCGGGTCCGAGACGAAGTAGCCTAATGCACGAGAGCACAAACAAGCAATCAAATGAAACAAAATAGACCAAGATCAGTATGATTATGTCATGAATGCATAGGTTATTTTGATACGATCGTTTTGATATATTATTCACTGAAATCGGAGTTACGGTTTAAAAGTTATAGCATTTATAAGGTTTAGAGACTAATCTGTAATTAATAATTAAGTTCTGGGAGCTATCTGTAATTTATGAAATTAATCAAGGACAAAAAAGTAATTACAAAAAAGTTTAGAGGCTAAAATGTAAATTTGTCACAGGACAGGGGTGTTCTATAACTAATTAAAGTTCAGAGGCTTTTACGTAAAAGTAACATAATTAATTATTTGTTATTAAATTAATTATTAAATAATTATTATTATAACTAATTATTATTATATTAATTGTTACAATTAGTTTTCAGATTAATAATATTATTAATTATTTTATTATACAATTATAGATTAATCTGAAATTAATTAACCTAATACCTAATTAATTTTAATTAATCGGGTGGGCTGACATCATGTTGAGGTCATACTGATGTAATAAGGGCTTTGATTAATTTTATTCAAAAAACATAGTTTAATCTAGACCCTTGATTTCAAATTGAACGGATATGATAAAATAGATGACGTGACCGATTTTTGTGCGTTGGATTTGGATCGGATGGATGATGTTAATTGGTTGATGTGGCACATTGAGGGCAGGATTCAATTAGATCAAGGGGGTGGCGCGATCTAATCTGGCCGCTCATTCTGGATCGGACGGCTGGGCCACCTCGCGCTTGGGCAAGGCGGCGGCCTGGCCGGCCGCTCCGACGAGCTCGCTCGAGCTCGTCTGGGCACGAAACTCGACACAGAAGGGCTCAAAATGTCGAGAAGAGGGAGGGGTCATCACCTTGGGGTCGGACGGGGTCGAGGATGGCCGGAACAGTGGTCTCGACGGTGAGGTGGCGGCTCGGAACTTCGGTGGTATCGGGCGGCTCCGAGAAGCGGCGGCGCTCGACGGGAACGGCTAGGCACGAGCGGCGCGGTGCAGGCGAACTCGGCACACCTCGAGCTGCAGCGACTCTACAAGGCGGCGTGTCGGTGAGGGCAAGGTGCTCGGGTTTTGGGATGAGAGAGAGAGGCCGGAGAGGTGGGGAATTTATAGGGGAGAGGGGGCGGCCAAGGCGGGGTCTGTTGGGCGTCATCCGCGGGGAAGTCGCGCGCGCGGAAGAAGTGGCGCGGCGGTTGGGCGGAGGCGGCGCGGCTAGGGCTTGGGGATGACGCGCGGGCCCCGAGGGTGGGTGAGAAGTGGGGGAGAGTGGGAAGGCGGCTGGGCCCGCAGGGGAGTTGGGCTGGCGGGGGGGAGTGAGGCCCAGGGGAGAGTTTTGGGATTTTTTTATTTCTTTATTCCTATATGTATATAATTGTTAAATTTTCATTGCAAATTTTATTTGGACGAAAAATAAAATGCTATGCAATGGCATGAGATGAAATGCAATCCTAGTATTTTATTTAAAAAAGAAATTTTATTCTATACTAAAATTGTGAAATGCATTTACGAAATTCAAATTTTTAATATTTTGAAATTGTTGAATTTTAAGGCGTTACAGATTATGATGAATGCGACAACGCCATAGTTCACTAATCCAACAGCTAGTGATATGTACTGCATCTATTCCTAAATTGTTGTCAACGTTGATTTTTAACATTATCTATAACTATTTATCTTATACTAAAATTAGTTCAAATGTGTAAAACTATAAGTTATATTTTAAATAACTTTAATGATAAAACTAATTATAATAAAATATATGATATTTATTATTTTTTTTAATAAGACAAATAGTCAAAGAAAATATTTAAAGTTAAACATGAACAACAGTTTAAGAACGGACAGTAGGTTTATGTGTGAATGATATATTTTTTGTTATATTTGATTTATCATTAAAGATAATCTAATCATCACAGCTGATCAAGCAGCTTCTGACAGAAAGGTACTCTGGTGATAACGGTGGCATAAGACAGCACATACTAAGGATGAGCAACATGGCGTCCAAGCTCAAACCAATGGATCTGAGTCTCAAAAATGAGCTTCTTATCTATCTGATTTTTGCTTCCTTGCCAAAAGATTTTGACACATTCATTGTCAACTACAACATGCAACTCGAGACATGAGACTTGAAAAGGTGCATAGCTATGTGTGTGCAAGAGAAGGACAGAATTAAACCTTCACATGGTGGTTCTATCAATTATATGAAGAATAACAAAAAAAAATTTCAACAGTCACTCCTCGAAGAACAAGGAAAAAGCCCCTGTCCATCAGCCTCAACAGAACAAATTTGCAGTAGACAAGGACCAGTGTCTTCACTGTAAGAAGACGGGACACTACAAGAAGGATTATCCCTCTTATTTAAACATGATTATGGCAAAGAAAGGTGAGAACATTATTACCTTTATAAATGAATCCATGTATGTGCAATATTCAAAATCTACTTGGTGGATTGACTCTGAAGCAACTGTTCATGTTGCTAATTCTTTACATGGATTTCGTTCAACGAGAACTACGCAAAGAAGAGAAAGATACATTAAAGTTGCAAATAGAGTCCAAGCAGAAATTGAAGCCGTTGGTGATCTTTCATTAGAGCTAGCTGATGGCTTCACTCTTGTACTTAAAGATGTTCTCTATGTACCCTCTTTACAGAGGAATCTGATTAATGTGTCATGTTTGGACAATGATGGCTATGATTGTCATTTTAGAAATGGCAAGTGTGAAATAATGTTTAATAAAAAATATGTTGGTCTTGCCATCTTACAAAATGTGCTTTATTTTTTATCACTACGTGATGATGTGAATGTCGTATGCGATAATAGAAATGTTACGTGCGAGAAAGTAAATGAATCCTCGTCTACCAGTGTAAACAAAAAATAAAAAAAAACTCTAGATGCGTCGTCAAAATTATGGCACTGTCGTTTAGGCCATATTTTGAAGAGGAGAATAGAAAGACTAGTTAAGAATGATATTCTTTCTCCACTAGAGTTCTCAGACTTAGAACAATGCAGAGAATGCATCAAAGGAAAATATGTAAAGAAAATTAAAAAAATTGCAAAAAAAAGCACAGGAGTTCTACAAATTATTCACACAGATATTTGTGATCCTTTTCCTGTGAAAAGTGTAGATGATTATGACTCGTTCATAACATTCACAGAGGATTACTCCTGATATGGCTATATTTATCTAATCAAAGAAAGAAATAAAGCCTTAGATAAATTTAAGATATTTAAGGCTAAAGTTGAAAACCAACACGACTTAAAGATAAAGATCGTCCGATCCGATCGTGAGGGGAGTACTACGGTCGGCATACCCCGTATGGACAAGTTTCTGGACCTTTTGCAAGGTTTCTACAGAAAAATAGAATAGTGGCCCAGTATTCTACACTGGGCGAACCTCAGCAAAATAGAGTAGCTAAAAAACGTAACCGTACTCTAATGGATATAGTGCGAAGCATGATGAGCTATTGCACACTGCCATTCAGTTTGTGGATGGAGGCGTTGAAAACCGCCATTCATATTCTCAACAGAGTACCAAGTAAGTCGGTGTCCAAAACACCGTACGAATTGTGGACAGGAAGAGTTCTCTCATTAAACTACTTGCGAGTGTGGAGAAGCCCAGCTGAGGCTAAAGTATTTAATTCAAACATTGAGAAGCTTAATCCCAAAAAAGTAAGTTGCTATTTTATTGGCTATCCTAAAAAGTAAAAAAGTTTTCGTTTGTACTGTCCAAACAGACATACAAAGTTTGTAGAAACGAGACATGCTGTCTTCTTAGAGGATGAGATGATGAGAGGGAGCATGATAATTTGAGAGATTGATCTCGAAGAGAAGCGGGCATACGCGCCTACTCCAATGATTCAAGATCCATTCTTCTCACTACCGACCGTCGCTACACCGACAGTGCAGAATACTGTGATGGCAGCACTTGTTATTGTTTCTCCTGTGACAACAATGAATGTGAATGAGAAACCTGTTCTTTAGGATCCTATAGAACCTATTACCACAAGTGAGAGAGAGTAAGAACAGCCTCAAACAGAAAATATACAAAATGAAGAGGCCCTCGAGGAGGTCTCAAAGAGTAAGAAAATCAGCTATTCCTAATGACTATGAATTTTATCAAACAGAGAAATTTCAAATGAATGATGATTCCACCTCATTTTAAGAAGCCACGAGAAGCGAAAACTCTTCAAAATGGCTTGAGGCCATGGAAAAAGAAATGAAGTCCATGAAGGTAAATAAAATCTGGAACTTAGAAATTATTCCTAAAGGAGCCAAAACAGTAGGCTGTAAATAGGTCTACAAGACAAAACTCGACTCCCAAAAGAATATAGAAAGATATAAAGCACGACTCGTGACAAAAGTCTTTACACAAAGAAAAGAGATTGATTCAATGAGACCTTTTTTCAGTCTCATATAAAGATTTATTAAGAATTATAATGACACTAGTGGCTCATTATGATTTAGAGTTACATCAGATGGATGTAAAAACGGCTTTTCTCAATGAAGATTTAGAGGAAAATGTTTACATAGCACAAACGAAAGGTTTTGTCGTGGAAGGAAATAAAAGAATGGGATGCCGCCTAAAGAAATCTATTTATGGATTAAAGCAAGCTTCAAGATAGTGGTACTTGAAGTTTGACAGTACAATAAGAAAATTTGGGTTTAAAGAAAATATAGAGGACAACTGTGTTTACTCAAAGTTTAAAGATAAAAAGTTTATCTTACTAATCCTGTATGTGAATGATATCCTACTTGCTTGTAGTGACGTCACTCTGCTACTAGAGACAAAGAAGATTTTGTCCTCAAACTTTGATATGAATGATATTGGTGAAGCTTTATTCGTTCTAGGAATCGAAATTCACCGAGATAGAAATAAAGGGGTATTAGGACTGTCACAAAAAGCATACATAAAGAAAGTCTTAAAGAAATTTGATATGCATAAATATAGTGCTTCACCTGCACCTATAGTCAAGGGCGACAGATATGAGGATTTTCAATGCCCTAAGAACCAGTACAAGTTCGATCAAAAAAAATCGGTTCCATATGCTTCAGCTGTCGAAAGCTTACAGTATGCTTAAGTGTGTACACGCTCTGACTTGACATTTGTTACCGGGTGACTTGGTAGATTCCAGAGCAATCCTGGAATAGAACATTGAAAATTGGTAAAAAAAGTCTTACGTTATTTGAAAGAAACAAAAGACCTCATGATGACATACAAAAGATCAGATCCACTCCATATATTAGGGTATACAGATTTTAATTATGCGGGAGATGATAGAAAGTCGACATCCGGATATGTGTTTACTCTCGCTGAAGGAGCTATTTCGTGAAAAAGCTTAAAGCAAACTATCACTACATCATCCACAATGTATATCGAGTTTGTAGCATATTATGAGGCTACGAGACAGGTGAACTGGCTTAAGAAGTTCATACCTGATTTAAAAGTGGTTGACGACATCTATAGACCACATAAGTTGTACTGCGATAATGAACCAGCAGTGATGTATACCCACAACAATAAGTCAAGTGGTGCTGCTAACACATTGATATAAAGTACTATGTTGTGAAAGATAAAGTTCAAAATCAAATCATAAGTCTTGAGCATATAAGTACTGCAAAGATGCTAGCGGATCTGCTTACTAAAGGCTTACCACCCAACGTGTTCAGAGAACATGTAGCCGGTATAGGTTTAAGGGAAAGCCTATGATTCCTGAGCTAAAAAATAGACTAAAAGATTAAAGTAACTATTTCAAAACAGAAGGGTGTATTGTAGCTGTTGAATCTATCGGCGATTGACCGTGAAGATGAGACATGTTCTAGGCACTAATTTGTGATGGAATGAGTAAAGTTAATTAAAGTTAAAGTATAAGTTGAGATAAGGGGGAGAATGTTAGAAGATTGATTTCCTGTTAGTTGGCCCAATGGCCAATTAACCTTGACCTTGCCGATCCATGGCTAGTGGGCCCCCGTCGCACAGCGTTATATATATAGAAAGGGTGGGGGAGCCGGGGCAACGTCTCACGAAGTTGACCGTCGCCCGAACCCCACCCCACAACTAAACCCTAAGTCCGATCTTTGAGGATGCGCTGCCAGCGACGGGATTTCTCATCACCGCCGTCACATCCTCGACTTTGACCTCGACCGAAGCCGACTGAAGACCCTCTCCTCTTCTCCGGCCATCGCCACCCATGCACGGACTACACCGACCCAGGAGAGGGATGGCAGGGTCTTCTTCCTCAGCGCCGGCCGAACCGGCCACCAAGGTAAAGTCCACCACGCTACTCGATCTGCTCACTCGACCGACAAGATAGAAATACAACATCCATATCCTCTTTTACTACTCCCTCCCGTTATACTTGTTATTCTAGATATAGACAAGGACATATGAGTATCTACAGTGACTATTTAGCTGTTTACAGTGCTGGTTACTGTTTGTTTTTTTTTTTAACTATATCAATCAATCGATATTCAATCCAATTGTTCAGATTGGGTCCTACTCCCTAAGCCATTTTGGATGTGTATATGAGAATTAAGAAGAGTGCAAAATGTGGAATGTACAGAAAATAAGAAGAAGAGAGTTAAAGATGAGAAGTATTAAGAAGAGAAAAAGGTGTTTTAAAAATTGAGAATGACTTATACTTTAAAAAATTTAGAGGAGTTTAGAATAAATTATAATTTAAGATGGAAGGAGTAACACAGAATACTGTGTTTTGTTCCTTTTTAAGTCCACAGAGATGATATGGTGGAGGATATTTGGCAGGTCCTTGCATTCCTGGTGATTCAGAAGTGCAACACATGGATTTGCAGAGAAACTTATGAAAAATGCTCTACAAGTACAACATATGTGTGTATTGCTGGGTGTGTTAAGAGATGTGTTTTTTTTTTTTTTGAGACTACAGAGACGTAGTTTAGGGGGAGATTGTTAGGATTAAATCACATACGTGTTTGTTGCTGGGTGTGTGCATGCACCGCATGAATTGGTCTACTGACTAGTGCGTGTGTGCGTGTAGTTGCTTATAAGCACACCTGAACCACGCCCCGTCGATCAATCACACCGCCTGCCGAACGTTTGCTGAATCCAGTGTCCATCTCCTCTTTTAGTACAGTACCTTGTACATTTCGTGCCACGTTATCAGTAAGCTCGAGCCCAGGTTTTCAAAAACGGTTTGAACCGCGGAAACCGCTCGAGAGCGGTTTAACAAAAACCGCAAAAACCGCGAAAACCATTATAAAAACCGAACAAATTTAAAAATAAAATTTTTGAGAGAAAATCGAGCGGTTTTTACGGTTTACCGAGCGGTTTTTACGGTTTACTGTTTTTGAATTTGAAATCAAATCAGTTTGAGCGGTTTTTCAACGGTTTTTGCGGTAAACCGCTCGGTTTTGCGGTAAACCGCTCGGTTTGAACAGTTTTCGAATTTTCAAATTTTTTCAAATTTTCAAAAAAAAAAATTAAATTTTTAAAACAAAAACCGATCAACCGTAAAAATCGAGCCGCAGCGGTTTAATCGAAAACCGCGGTTTACCGCGGTTTTCGAGCGGTTTTATGAACCCTGCTCGTGCCCAGCTTGTCATGAATGGCATGACGCAGAGACCGAGTGTGCTAAGTCGGGTCAATGCTGGGACTGTGTCTACAGTGATATGGTGGAGGAGCTTTGGCAGGTCCTTGCATTCACGTGCTTCAATGGTTTCTTACAGAAGTTCACATGGATTTGCAGGGAAGTTTCGAATCACTTTCTTAGTGGTACTCTTGTGGAAGACCCGGATGGGTCAAGCAGTGAGTCTCCAGGTACTTTCTTAGTGGTACCCGTGTGGAAGACCCTTGTCGAAGTCTTCACTTGACTCGGACAGCATGGGACAATGTTCTACACTGATGACTCGTGTTTTGAGTTGGGACGAAAAGAGCTAGGTTGGTGTTGCAAAACGAGTCTTGGGCTGCGCTTAAGAGACGCCAAGGAACCCAGTAACTGAAGTGGGCCGAGATGCCAAACCAAACACACCTGAAATCTTATACCAAAGCTCCCAATGTCTGCATTTGTTGGCAGAAGTGCATTTTTTTTACTCCTCTGTTCACTTTTATATATCGTTCTAATACGAGAATTAAAAAAAAATATGGTAAACAGAAAATGAGCAGGAAAGAGATAGAGGTAGATGTTTATTAAGAAAAAAAGTGTATTAGAAAGAGAGAAATGTGTATTGAAAAGTGAGAATGATATGTATTTGAGAAACAAATTTTAAATGTTAAAACTTATATTTGTGAACAGAGTGAATATTTGAGCTATTGTGTAGCAACATACGGTGCCGATCTTCTTGATTTATCTATTTTCTGTACGAGAAATCTCAATCTGTAGATGTAGGTACGTATAATAACTACGGATGAAAGTGGTGCGGGCCGCGCTGCCGCCCCGGTGGGCTGGTCCGCACCGCGAGCCCACGTAACGCCACATTCATCCCGCTTAAGAAGAGTGGTGCCGCAACTGCAAGCCGCATCGCCCGGCGGCGGCGCATAGCCCGCAAGATCCCATCGTGACTCGCGAATCGCGCCCGCCGCTGCCAGGATTCCCGCCGGATATTGAGCAAGGGGAGAAAGGGAGAGAGAAGACTACCGGACGGGAGAAAGCTGAGGGACAAGGCGAGCAGTGATGCTGCGAAAAAGGCGGCGGGCAGAGGGCTCGGGATGCCAGCGGCGGAGGTGGAGCGGGTGATCCGGAAGTGCGACGCGAACGACGACGACGACAGGATCTCAGCGTAGGATGTGGTGACCGTGCTGCGGCCGCTGGAGATGTACTGGCGGCTCTTGCGGCGGTGGGGCAGCCCGCGCCACTTTCATCCATAATAATAACATACTTTTAGTCCCAAAAAACTAAATTAGGCTTGAGATGAAAGCATCATGAAGTAGCCCTATGTCTGCCAGGGAAATTGTGTTCCAAAAATCAATTTTCTTGATTTGTCTATTTTCGTGACGAGGAATCCTATTGTGTAGATGTACTTGATAACTGCATAATTTGGCACTGCGGCAGCTGAGTAAAGACGCTCAGAAGTTTTCTGCTGCCCACCAGATTAGCAAGACTAGTACGTACGTGCTGACCATGCACTCCAATGGGCTGGTAATTAAGCAAAATGGTTGGTACACATAACACTGAGTTAAGTGCGTGGGTTCTTGGGCATCTTTGCCTGATACCTGCTAAGCAAAATGAGACGGCCATACTGATATATATCTCGGTCAAGCAAAATGAGACGTTGAACAGCTGCAGGTTCGTCAGGTTCAACGGGAACAGGGGCACGAGAGGATAATACTGACCTGGATTGACCAGGTTTCACTTATCATTTGAACCACGAAAACCGCTCGAAACAGTTTGATAAAAAACGTGAAAACAATTAAAATCGTTCGGTTTTTTTTAAATTTCAATTTTTAAATCTGAGGACGGTTTTATCGGTTTCAAAACAGTAAACCGCGTGGTTTTTGTGGTTAGCCGCGCGGTTTTTGTGGCTAGCCGAACAGTTTTACTGAAAAGCGCTGACTGCTAAAACCCAGCAGTTTTTGCTGAAAACCGAACGGTTTTTGCGATAAACCGATCGATTTTCCTGATAACCGATAAATTAGTGAAAAATAAAAAAATGAAAAAGTGCTGAAAAATTGGGCATCACCTATTCTAATTTTTTTTAATATCAACATTCACAACATATTTCATCCACAAATAGTAAGACACATATTCATTTATATCAAATTTAAAGTTTCAAACACAATAAATCCATACCTACATATAGTTCATCTACAACAAATCTAAAGTTCATACATAGTTTTCGAAACACACTTTACTTTGAGATTGTATTCTAATTAAAATATGCATTGTCGTACTCTTCACTTGAGAGGAGTTGAATTTCTCGAGTAGCTAACAACTTTGTTTTGAATTCATTATAAGATTGTCTCGTCCAAGTGGTAGTTGTCTTCTATTGTGAATACAACATGTTATAAAACTTTGAATTTTTGCTATTGTTAGACCTATGTGATAGGAGGTTTTGTGTTACGATCATCATACGGATAATTGTAGTAGTCATTACTTTAGTTGTATGATGTATCACTGTCTGTCACGGAATAGTACGTGTCATAGTAATACTGCCTCTCCCCATCGATGTCCTTGATGACTGTGAAGAGTTATTACCAGCAAAAGAAGTGAAGTATAAAATAAATAAGTAAAAATTGATCATATGATGTGAAGAAATGGCTACCTGTGAAATAATGAGTTGTGATCGGTGGCTGTGAGTTAGGAACTATACTGCCTGGTGGGTCTCCAGATGTAGTTCGAGAGCTACTATCATTTGATTTCTAGAAGGGTGGGCTTCGTCTGCCGTCTCCAGAATCTGTGGAGTCATCACTGCCCACATTCTTACCTTTTCATTTGCTCTTTATCCTCATCTTTTTAGCACCTTTTTCTGTCTTTCACTTTGAACCTTCCTCTTGTCTATGTGAGTATCACCCACATTTTGATCCGCCCATTCAAATATTGTTGCAGCACGAGACAAGCGCAGCAACTGTCTACCAACGTCATCATCTGTAACAAGACGACTCGGTAGAAGACTGTCACTCTCGGTGCCCTCTTTATCAAGAACAGAGTCAAAATTCGATCTCTCATGTTTCATCCATTCTCGAATAGGATTTAAAGAATCATACAACGATAGCTCTATGAGACGATCAAATGGATCGGCTTCTGTTGGCTTATATGTCCATGAAGCATCATGCATACATATTCGAAGGTTGTAGTTAACATACATCAACTTATGCAATTTTTTATGAGATAATCTGTTACGCACTTTGGTGTGGATCAACACACATGTACTCCAGTTGCGCTCACAATCACTCGATGATGCACACTGTGAGACTATCCGTAATACAAGCTGCTAGAGATGAGGTGCGTCACCTCCAAACATGTTCCACTAAGCTGCAAGAGAAGTATTTTTATCAACTACCATCTTGTTGGTCAACACAGTGGCGAATGAACCTTGTTTTCTTCTTAAAAATTTCGCCTCCTGCAGAACCTGCACACACAAGTCGGTTGGTGCTATGCGTGTAAATGCCTCTCAAATATTGTTCATCATATTTCGAACCAACCTGTAAGAATAATGACTTCTTAGATTTAAAGATCCAGCTGCACATATAACAATAGTTAGATATCATTGCACTATAAACAAAAAATACAATAATTTTGTTCATAAGTACGTATTATCTACATTCACAAAGGTATCATTGCAAATGTCTACCATCCTACGATTTATACTGTCCATGTACCTCTCCATCTCTCACTCATCATTCCTATAAAGAACTTCATACTCATTTTTATAAAAAATGATATTTGAGAAGTAATTCACTCAAGGTATGGCTCTTTTCTTGATCAGCAAACCGAAAAAATGCATATAAAAATTGCACTGCATCTACCACATGTTTCATTGAATCCCACCATGACATGCTTGCTAAGCAAGAGAGAGCATGCCTTCCCTCATCGGTATTGACAAATCTACTATTTAAGAATGTCTCAGAACTTATCTATGCTATGAATTTTTCTCTCCGACGAAGCATACTCTCAAAAAACATGTAGTTTGTATCAAAACGTATTACATTCCATCTTACCAACTCACCACCAATAGCATTGGTCATCATAGAGTGCAACTGATTATGATTATACAACCAACGTAAAATCTTGTGAGCCGACTGTATCATAGCTTTGTGCTATGAGAACTCACTAATAGCCTTTAGCATCAAGTTGATTGTATGTGCTACAAATAGTTGCCAGACAATATGAAGATACTTGTTTATCAGCAGCTTGCACGCCTTTTTTATAATTTAAACCATTGTCTATAATAAACTGCACAATATTGCTTGCACCTACATCAATGCATACCTACACTGCTTCCACGATATGCCAAATATTGCTTGAATCGTGTGGCACCACCCTCTCTCTTCACGGACTTGCAATATTTACAACAGAACTCGAGATACACGTTCTCTCTGTGCTCCCAAACCATATCAGACTGATCTGCCATCCCACAGTTAACAATGCTACAAATAACAAACACCTATACTGTAAGTTGCAAAAAATGCACCAATAGTTGAGAAAAACAAAAAAAAACACCGCAAATTACCTCTGTGCCCGAAAATCGATTGGATCAGGCGATTTACTCCCTAAACCGACCGGCTAGCCGCTTAAACGGAACGGTAAGCCGTTTCCGCGGCTTCCCCCAGCCTGCGCGCAAAAATCGACCGGCTAACCGCTCGCCTTCGGTTTGCCGCGTGCTGGGACCGGCTAGCCGCTAATACCGGTCGGCTAACTGCTTGCCGGCTGCGGCTTCCGACAAAGATGCGGCGGATGGCACGGGAGAGTGGCAGAGGCGATGAGTGAGATGCAGATAAGAGATGGAAAGAGGTTTGTGGCCGACAGCGGGAGGTGAGTGGATAAGGTCACCTTTTTCTATTTCTCTATCCAATTTTTCTCGAATATTTTCGGCATGAAAATAAAACAATTTTTAAAAGCTGATTCAATGATGAAGTTGCATTTTTCATCTAGTTTTTTTTTTACATATTTTTCTTATTTTAAAATCCACCAAATTTTCAAAATTCAAAAAAAAATTGAATTCGAAAACTAACGTCTAAACCGGACCGAAGCGGTTTAAACAGTTTTCGCGAAAACCGTACAATTTACCGCGGTTTTGCGAACCCGGGATTGACAAGAACAGGCGTATGGAAGCTTAATTATAGTGTACCTTCATCCACAAAATTAAGCATTTATGAGGTTTGCTCATAAATATAAGCATTGTGGGCTTTGCATTTTACTCGTGGGCATACGAGTGTTTTACTCAAATATTAAACCTTTGTCTGTCCAAATATATCAAAAATGCTTATATTTGGCGACCGATGGAGTGTAACCTTATATTTGGAGCTCGAGAGAGCTAAAAAAAAAATCTCACTCCAAACAAAGGCTCAAGCTCCAACCATCAAATAGCGATTTTTACCCCGAGGTAAAATAAGGCTCTTGTACTTGTCAAAAGAAAAAGAAAGAGACCTGGAGCTCAAACTGTTTGGCAACTTTCGAGTTGGAACCTCACTTATGTTGCAGCACCAATTGATTATTCGAGACATTAAGTACATGCTTTGATACCGGATGATAATTGCAGCACCAATTGCATCCCAACCGTTGTTGATGATTACTCCTATTGCTTCCCAACCGTTGTTGATGATTACTCCTACGTTGGTCCTCTCTACAACTGCACCTCATCCACTTCCTTATTACAATGCAGAGTGAATAATTTTTTTTAGAAAAATCAGATTACACTGTTGAAACAAAGATGATCGTTTGCATTGAGTAAGCGGAGTTCCGCAGAGGCGTTGCATCAAATCTGGTATGTGGCTATGAGCCTGCTGGTAACTAGCGGTTGTAGCTGGATCCAAATTCAACGGCAGAACACGGTACAAACCATCCCTAGTCAGTTTCTCCATTCTGACTGGTACCCAAGCCAAACACAGAAATCCGAGGCAAAAGTTTCAGATCAATGCCGATCTACTAGAATTCGTTAGCAAAGCCATTTCATCGATTTACCAAGTTCCACCATGGCAGGATACCATTAACAGCCAGAGCAACACAACTAGTAACACGGTACCATATTTATACAAGCCAGCTTGTCTAGCATACATTATACATATAATATAGGTGCTTAACAATGTTCTCATCTAAGACTAACACTTGGCAACATAATGGATCTAGGAGACAACTTCATATATTCTACAAAATAACTCCAGGCTCTCCAGCAGCTCAAGGCGTCGTCATCCCCATGGGCGTAGCAGCCATCCAGTTCACACCACCCATGCAGTGGCCGTCCATCACCCCAGCTTCCTTGCAGATCCGATCAAGCATAGCTAGGAACTCCCTCACACTCGTGAAAATTCTGAACATGTGAGCCTCATCGCTGGCCGATTCACCATGGAAGTACTCCGCCATCTCCTTCAGTGAGGACAGGCAAATGCTTTCTTGGGACTGGATCTTCAGGATCTCCTCTTCAGCCTGCCTCAGAAACGTGCTCATGCTGTTGTGGAAACGCCGAGCGCTCTCGGCCGATGTTACCATGCTGTTCAGTCTCAACACATCGTGGACCTTCCCAAGTCCTACTCCAAGCTCCGACACAGTTCTGCTAAGCCTCATGATATCGATTGATGCGGCTTTCTTAGTGTTGGTCAGCTCAGCTGCAAGTTTGGAGATGACCTGAAGGCCATGTTTCCTGCACTCAACGTCACCCTGCAGAGAGCTGGTGTTCATTTTGCATCCTTCAGGTTTCAAGATCTCCTGGACGACAAACTGTAGAAGTGCGGCCTTCCCATCAGCACCTTTGACATCAACAATCTTCAGAAGTGTATTTGGCTCCAAGGCTTCTGAATTTGGAGATCCTGCATTGATGCTCGTGAAATTGCCGAAATTCAGAACAGCCTCAAGGACTTTGTGGAACAGCCTGCTGCTTCTCATCTCCTGGCATGCCGCCTGGATGAAAATGGATTAAACATTCAAAGGTTATAATTACAATAAGTAAACGGTAACAAAGAAATACATGAATAAATAGCATTTGCACATAAAAAATAGCAGCATGTGGTATTTGTACCCATCTGGCAATTAATACAACCACTCTGCACTCAACAAGTTAAAGGCAACAACCTGTAGACTGTATAATGTGTTGCATTTTTTCAGAAGAACTAGGCGTTACCTCAAGAGTAGCATATGACATTCTCAGCTGATTAACCTCAAGATAAAACGTAGCAATGTAAAGCATGGCATCCACTCTCTTGAAAGCAAATGGCACATCCAGCATAGCCTTCACAAAAGCCTCAACAGGGCAAAGTTTAGACAGTGAATCGTCCTTGAAATACTTAAGTTTGAGCTCTTCTTCATTGGTGAGAACAATCTGAGTGAGCATCCGCAAGTTGTCCACGCCCAAACCATGTGCATTACCTGCACCCAGCAAAGAGAAAAGCTAGAATTTTAGACCATTTCACAATGACGTGTACCACAAAGGGCATTACACGTAAAACAGTGGGAGGGGCATGATATGTAGCCATTTGATAAGGCAAAGATGCAAAGTTAATCAAAGATAGAATATCCTGCATATGCAGCTTATAATTGAAAGTGTACCACGTGATGCTGCAAACATGGGCAGCGGGAGGAACCATAAATTCCTGAGTCCCACTAGAGTACTTACATCCACAAGAGAACGCACCTTTTGGAAGCATTATTCAGAGACCTCAACCTTATTAGCTCATACAGGAGAGAAAGTGCAAGGCATGTTTACCTTCCAGTAGGGCATCCCGCACTTGGTCCTTGGAGACACCCAATTGCCCCACAATCATCCCAACGCCATGGCACCGTGGAGCACCAAGCAAGCACACTTCCCTCGGCGTCGCGGAGTTGTTGAGGAATTGTTGGATTACCTCATCTTTCATGCTACCACATAGAAAGCAAAGAAATCAAATCAAATGCAATGTACAGTAATAAGTAGCAATGTTGGTAGTGGTTCGCCGCATCTTACTGCAAAGATCCGGGCTTTAGCTTATCAGAGTGCAAAGGCCGCGACTTGCGAATGTTGATGTCATCGGAGCCTTCTCCCTGCTGGTCTGATGGAGAAACCGATCGAGGCGGCGGCACAGGCACGAAGGGGTTCCAAGCATGCGCGCCCGCCGCAGCCTTGGGCGGCGAGGGCCTCCGTTTCGGGGGCGACGGATTAGGAGCTCGACCACGCGGCTGCGGGATGGCCGGCGGGCGGAGATGGACGGGGCTCGAGCCGAGTGTGGGTGACGAAGCTGACGGCGAGGAGGGGAAGAGCGAGGAGGACGACGCGTCAGCAGCTGCGGCGGGCGGAACGGTGCTCGGGTCGGACGCGGAGCTGCGCGACGCGAACTCGCCAGACGGCGGGCCGACACGGGGCAGCGGCGGGAGAGGCCGGAGCTCAGGCGAACCGGGCCGGACGTGGGAGCTCGTCGCCGGCGGCTGCGGCGGGGTGGCGAGCGTGCCGAGGTACAGGAACTCGGTGCTGGGGTTGGTCGACGAGGTCGGCATCGGCGGCGGCTTGAGGCTGCGGCCCTCCTCATCCCCGTCCTCCTCCTCGTCGTCGTCGCCACCACTCGCCGCGCGGCGGTGGGAACCCGCTGCGGCGGCGGAGGTAGCGGACGACGAGGAGCCGCCGGTGGCGCGGCGCCGCCGGAGGAGGTGGATGGAGAGCAGCGCGGAGAGCAGGATGAGGCAGAGCGACAGCAGCGAGAGCAGCAGCGCCTGCAGCACCGGGAAGCGGCGGGCGGCCGGCGCGCGGTGCGTCGGGGTCACAAGGTTGGAAATGTTGGCCGGGAACGTGGGGAGACCCCCGCCGCCGCCGTCGGACGCGGAAGTGGACGCGGGAGGGGGTGGAGGGGAAGCGATGGCAGGGAAGAACGGGTAGTTGGTGAACGGGTACGGGTCCGAGTCGGAGGAGGGGGTCGCGGAGGAGGATGGGTACTTCGGCGTCGGCGGCGGCGGGGGGTTGGGGTTGGGGGTGGCCACAGGCGGCGCGGGCGTGGGTGTGGGTGGGGTTGGGGGTTGTGGTGCCTGTGGCGGCGGCGCGGTGACGGGGGTGGTGGGTGGCGCGGCAGGAGGAGGGGCGAGGAGTGGGGGCGAAGGTGGGGATGGTGGTGTCAGTGGGGCGTGGCGAGAGGCGGCGCGGTGGTGGCGGTGCGGAGGGCGTGCGGGAGGTGGTGGTGGAAGCGGGAGAGTGGGTTGCGATGCGGCGGTGGTGGTGACGAGGAAGAAGAGGAGGAGGAGGAAGGCGGTGCGAGGTGGCGGCGGCATTTGGCCTCCGCCCAAGCTCTCTCTCTCTATCTGGATATGCTCTCTCTCTAGCAGAGTAGCCGCAGGCCGCAGCACGGAGGAAGTGGGGTTTAGCGGCGCACAAGGAGGGAGAAGCGGAAGAGAGAGAGAGAGAGAGAGAGAGAGAGAGAGAGAGAGAGCGCGAAAAGGTGGTCTGCTGGTCGCAAGCAAACAACCTCGGGGTTTGGCGCGTGCGCGCGTCCGTGTGTGCACGCAGTACAGCACCCACCACGATTCTGCGCCAGCCCTCCCAGCGCCGCAGCGCGGCTGGTCGGTCCGTCAGTCTCCGCCTTGAAGACGGTGAGATGGTGGTGGTGGGGGGCGGGAGGTGGCGCAGGCGCGGACTCAGGGCTCTCTGCCGTCTACCTCGGTAGCAGCGCTAGTAAGAAAAGAGCTCCCTTTTTATTTTTTTTCGTTATCTGAATAAAGAGTCACAAAGGAAGAACAAATTCGTGCAAAATTTGAAAAGTAACTGAAAAGATCAAACGGCTACTCTAGATCCCGTTTACTTTCTCAGTTCCAAAATAAGCAATGTTTTTAACATTTTAAAATTAAAGTTTGATCATTCATTTTATTTTTTAAAAAACTTAAGCTTAACTTTTTTTTTATTTTTTGTAACTTTTAAAATAAAATAAATAGTCAAACGTCGACTTCAAAAGTCTAAAACATCACTTATTTTAGTACAGAGTGAGTACACAGATTACATAATCGGGAGTTCTAAAATTAAAATTCTAAAAGAAATCAAAATCCTATTCATTTGAATTTCAGAATTCTAGTTTTTTTTTATTCCTGTTTTCATATCCCACGGTTATTCATACGGCCCCTAATCTGAAAATTCGCTGCGCTGAATACGGTACCGGTATGTGAATCTGAAAACCCCGGACCGCGTCGAGTACACTGTAGCAGCAGGCAGTGGACGCCAGAACGTCAGGGAATCCTATGAACACCCCCACCCCACGTTTTGGCGGGAAGCAAGCAAGCGGCTCCCTCCGAGCACTGTGTCTGGTAGGCTGGTTCCACCACCACCCTTTTATGGGCCGTTGGTAGCTGGGTATGATTGTTGGGCTGGCTAATTCAATTTCATGGGCCGTGAGTAGTGATGGCTAAATGCCCGCCCGGCACGGGCTAATCCAGAAACAAAATAGCACAGCACGGCCCATTTTAACTCGGACGGGCTCGGCGAGCGGTACGTTAAACTCAGCTCCCCGAAGAGCCGTATCCTGAGCCCAATCAATCAGGTTGAGTTCCTGCCAGCCCAACTTCAACTTCTTCTTCTTCCTGCTGCTGGAAATGGAGATGGAGGATCTCGGTGGTCGGCTAACTGGAATGTTGCCCAACCTATGATGATCTGTGTAGTACAGTACGACCGACTACTAGGAGTACTCCAAACCCAATGTTGCCTTCGCACGTGGTGGATCGATTGCCAAGGCCATGCGTGGAGTGGCCTTGGCCTGCTGGCTGCTTCTCCTTTCAGCAGATGATTCAAAATATAAGTATTTTTAAATTTAATCAAAATTAAATTTTATCATTTTGATCATTAATAACGAAAAATTAATAATATTTTATCATATAAAGATTATATTTTTATTCATCATAAAATAAAGTTTCATAAAAATATTTTTATATATTAAAAAGTACATAATTTTTAAAATATTATTAATTAAAGTTAAAAGAATTTGATTTTTATTAAATCTAGACATGTTTATATTTCTTAACGGATGTAGTAGATCATTAGCCACTACTCCGACCAAATTAAGCCAGAACATGAACAAAATCAGGCACGTGGTCCTGCCACAATACAGAATCAAGCGTTGACAAAATTCGATCCAACATTAATGTGTAGTGTTTTTTTTTTTTGTTCATGGGCCAAGGAAAATTTATAATCAGGCCTTCGACTCCTTTGATGTCGAATTCTCATCGTTGGGACTTGAGGAGCGTGCTGTTACTAAAAGTATAAAGCTTTTGCATAGTTCAAACAGGCGTAACGTGGCATAAGTAGATGACATCACGACGAGAACGAGATTCTTAGAACACAGTTACGTTGCCTACTCAGCAACAGAAAGATTGGAAGATTTTGGTTCACTTAGGGAATACACTGGTTCACTTGGGAATACATTGGTTCGCTCTGAATTAAGCTGAGCTGGCCCGCGAGACGGCGAGTCCCCGAGCACGAAGACGTCTCGACGGGGACCAGAACGATCGACGCGCGACGCCGCAACCACGAAGACCACGATCGATGTCTCCAGAGGCCGCCTCGCGCGTCGATCGTCGTCGGCTCGGATGGACTTGGCTACCCATTCCCGCGTCTTCTTGAATCCCGGTCTTCTCGACCGGAGTTCTTCTGTTCGGTTGATAAGTTGGACTTGAATCCCGGTCTGAATTCTTGCGCCGGATGATCGATCATGATGATGACGACGAATTCATCGTCGTTTCCGATTCAACTAACTGGAAGAATTCCTGTCAAAGAACGGCTGTTTATTTGGAACCATGCACGGATACAGACGAGACATTGAGCGAGGCATGTCGAACACGTTTTTATTCAGCCCGTTGTTGCTGTTGCTGCTGAATTGGAGGAACTCGCTGCAGAAGCTTGGGAGAAACAGGTATGGCGGCACCAATACAGACAGCACACGTGAAGAACAAGCTTGAGAAGAGGCAACAAACTTCCAATTTCATTACTGCTAAATTGGAAACACCCTTTCTTTCGGTCTGATCGCGTACGCTTTCTTTTCTTCTCGTACGGACCGTCCTGAGCCTTCGAAGGAGCGTTCCATTCATAACATTCAAATTCAAACCGTGCATCATCTGATCATCTCCCCGCAAACCCCCAAACTCTTCTCCCTTGAGTCCCCCTTTTTTTTTTTAAGGAACTGGAGGGGCGAACTCCTACAGGAATTTATTAAAGGTTACCAAACAAATTACAAAGCCAAACTGACAAAAAAAAAGCAAAAAAAGGAAAAGGAAGCAAAATACAAAAAGGAGTTTATCTATTGCTAAGAATCCAATCTTGCAGCCCCTTGAAAAATATCGGCCGGATTCTAAAAGTCAGCAAGTCTATCTCTTTTCAGAACAGAGCAAGACAGCCGAGAGCAGGGGGTCTTTTGAAATGAAGATCCAGTCATTACGGGTTCTTCAAATACTCCAGCACAAGAGGATGACGATGTCCATGAAGAAAGGAACTTGGGTCTTATTTTTGAGCCAGTGAATGATCTGAAAAAGATTGAGCCTTCGCGGGATATAGATACCTAAAGCTTGCCAGGCATTAGTAGCAAAGCTACGTCTGAAAAAGAGTTGCTTGATTGTCTCCTCTTGTTGCCTGATACAGAGCTCGCAAGTATATGAATCCAGTTGCATGTTCCTACGCTTCGCTTGAGAGTGCTTCTCGTGTTGAGCTTAAACTGGAGCACGAGCCAGAAGAAAACTTTGTGTTTGGGCTGCACTGAAGAGGACCAAATCCAAAGAATTGATGGTTGAACTGCGCAAGTTCTCATGAGTAAACTGTAAGCTCTTGCCAAAGAAAAGTTGCTATGCTGCCTAAAGAGTTTCCACCTATCTGGCTGCTGCGGAAGAAATTGGACTCCATTGATGGTCTGTGAGAGGATCTGAAGCCGATCGAAACCTTACTCACTTAGAGGCAGGTGAAAGAGGCTTATAAGATCCAACTGCTGCAGAGCGCGTTGAAGGGTTATGTTGCCATTCCTCGAAAAGGACTCAAGCTGCTGCAGCTGTAAACCCCAAGGGACCCCAATAATCGAATCCTTCCAGAAGAGGACAGTATCCCCACACCCAATAGTGACCGAAGTGATTCCCTGGTCAATTAACTTTGTAATGTCTCGCCACCAAAATGAGCTTTTGAATTGCTGGCCCGGAAGCTTGCCATTGTGATAGTAGTTATCACAGAGAAGTTGCACCTAAGAAACTGGTTATTTATTATAAAATTTGGAGAGGGACTTCATTAGGAAAACTTGGTTATGGGTACGAAGATTCAAAACACCTAGCCCTCCTTGGCGCTTGGGCCTTGTGACCAACTTTCATGCTGCCATAGGACTTACCCAGTTCACTGAAGAGCCGTATCCTGAGCCCAATCAATCAGGTTGAGTTCCTGCCAGCCCAACTTCTTCTTCTTCTTCCCTGCTGCTGCAAATGGAGATGCAGGATCTCGGTGGCCGCAAAACTGGAATGCTGAGGAAGCGATGGAAAATGGCTGAGGAGACACTCACGGCCCACCATGCACAATTTGCAGCAAGCGGATCGGGACACATGGCATCGGCCCAACATGAGGAAGCGTTTCTTGGTGAGTACCGAGTAGGGTTAATTCTTTATCGGCCATTGAAAAAAAGTTTGAGTTTTTTATTAGCCACTATAAAGTTTAAATTTCTTTATGAGTCATCCATTTTAACTTTTTTTCTTTATTCACCACTATGGTTATTTTAGTTCCTAAAATGCCCCTTACAAATCAAACTTAAATTTGTGAGCTTTGTAAATTTTTCAATAATTTTGTTTCAATTCTTTAGTAATTTTCTCTCATTCACTAGTTTTGTATTAATTCCTCTAGTAATTTTGTTTTGGATTTTTTTAGTAATTTTGTCGCATTCAGTAATTTCATTTTAGTTTCCTTAATAGAACAAAATTTAAAATTTAGCAAATAAACCAAAAGTTAAAATAGATGACTTATAAGGAACTTCAAATTTTACAGTGACTAATAAAGAAGTCAAACTTTTTTCCCATGGCTAATAAGGAATTACCCTACGGAGTACTGCTTGATGCCTTGACGTAAGCAGATCGGGACACATGACATTGGCCCAGTCGACACTCATCACGGCCCACTGGGCCGCTGTGCTGTTGAACTTAGTCCTAACCCGTGCGGTCAACTTAATTTTCAACACTATCTCTATCTCACCCGCCTGGCAGCCAACTAACCTGGACCGGGACTCGACGCCGCCGTCCCATCATCACACCTTTCAGCGGCCGGAGATCCTCCCTCCATCTGCGGCGCGATCGCCTAGCTAGACTCAGGCAGAAGCCAACAAAAGTTGGCTGCGCGATCGCCGGCGGTAATGGGAACGGAGATCGATGATGACTTGGAGCGTGGATCTGCAGGCTGCTTGCTTGCATCTGACGACGACGATCTGTTGGACTTGGCCGCCACGACCACCTCGCCGCCTCGCCTCTCGCACTGTGTTATCTCGTGCTATTGACTGTCGTCGTCGTCGTCGTCGTCGTCGACGTCCTCTCGGAAGCCGCAACGTAGGCCATCCTGTTTGGAAACTGGAGCGTGAGCTAGTGCTACGCTGATCATCCAGAGGCCGCCTCGCGCGTCGATCGTCGGCTCGGACTGGTAGGGTCAGTACCGTCGCCATCGCGGCATCGCCGTAGCTCCATCCATCTCGCAAAGTCAAAAACGAAGCCGTTTCATTACTACCGTACTCAATAACGCACGGACTCCAGAGACCGTCTTGATCTCCAGACCAAACCAACACGGCGTTTGTGTTGATCCACACGGAGCTGGTTTTCGTTAGTTCGTTAACAGTTGAGGGTTTCTGTTGTGGGGGGGGGGGGGGGGGGGGG
>BCLH01002278.1:0-26904 GCA_001602315.1 Zoysia pacifica | reverse complement strand
GGGCTGTACGTACACTTGTAATGCATTCGGCACGTCGCTATGGGAGTAATTAGGGTTCGTTCGTTCGTTCATGGCCGGAGCAGGACGTCAATGGTGGCGGCACAGTACGCCGACGACGACCTCGCGCACCGTACTTATTCGGCGTGCTAACTACAGTAACTGTATCTACCTACCGAGTACCGACTCCACTGTAGGAGGAGGGCGAAGGGTGTCTTTCAGTCTCAGCGCCGGCGTTTCAGGAAACCCGATCTGTCGTCTGTGTACACAAGTCAGAGCGATCGATGCGGTTTCCATCTGAACGCGGGGTGGCCGGTTTTCTACTGCGTCCTGCCAAAAGACCGGCCAGCCAGCAGTGACCGGTGCTGTTCTGGTTTTCTGCGGTTCTTCTGTTCGGTTGATGAGTTGGACTTGAATCCCGGTCTGAATTCTTGTGGCGGATTATCACGACGACGATGACGACGAAGAAGCCACGGGATATTGCTCATCTGATCGTCTCCGAATCAACTGGAAGTATTCCTGCCAAAGAACGGCTCTTTATTTGGAACCATGCACGCATACACGCGAGAGATTGAGAGAGGCATGTGGAACATGTTTTTTGTTCAGTCCGCTGTTGCCGTTGAATTGGAATTGGACGAACTCGCGGCAGAAGCTTGCGGTCTGATCGCGTACGTTTTCTTTTTCTTCTCATACGGATCGTCCCGCGCCTTCGGAGACGTCTTCCATTCATCACATTCAAACTCAAATTCAAACCGTGCATCGTCTGATCATCTCGCCAAGCAAGCAAGCAGGCAGGGACACTAGGTTACGTACCCGAGAACTCTGAACCAGATCACCGTATCAGTGGTGGGTCTTCACTCTTCGGTCCTCCACCTTCCCTGATTTTTTTAAAAAAAAAATAGGAAGAAAAAAAAAAACATTCCCGCCTCTTCCTTTCCGCCCACAGCGTATCTTCCCTGACCTGACCGGCTGCTAAGCTGCCACCTCGAGCAGTGACACGCGCACGGAAACACGCCATGCGAAAGTGAAAATCACCCGCTGACGTAGCAGCAGCAATTTTATACCGCGATTTAATGGGTTCGGTTGGCTCCTTTTTCACTTTCAGGAGCGTGGATCAACCCCTTGTGAACGCAACAAAGACGACGATCGACCACTCGACCAGATACAAATATAAATAATAAATATAAAGAAGTTGGTCGGAGGCACCATCAAGCGGTAACCCGGCCACCTGAGCAACCCGCGCCGCGGCCAATGGCGACGCCGCCCCGGCGAGAGCCGTGCGGGCCTCTGCTAAATCCGGGTGATGGATGGATGGACGGACGCCGGCAGCCACCTCTGCTTTTCTTGAGCCGCACACATTTCCATTGCGGCTGGTTTGGACATGCGTCGAGGTTGAAGAAGGGTTATCGGGTTTGACTTGCCGGCTCCTGCTAGCAGCAAGTAGTCGGAGATGCCAAACCGCTGGTCTGCATGTTACTGTCACGACAGGTATTTGACCACAAACGTGACGAGCGCTGCATGTCGTGTACGAGAGAGCTACGGTGCGTGCAGAGCAGGAAATACGTGTACAAGGTAGGAACACTTGTACGAGATTTCAGTCACTGTCATTGACTAAGAAGAATCTTTCTTACAGCGCGACGTTGGAGTTTACCCGCAGTTGTGATCAGCCAGGTGTACTTAATTGGCTCAAGTTTTTTTTTCTTTGGCAAAGTTAAGAAGACTGAACACACTCTTGGAACCTGCAGATATATAGCCGCTGTATGCTCAATAACCATCAGAAGAGGGGTAAGGATGGGTTGAACGAGGCTAGGCCCTATGTGTCAACGCACACGGTACCTACATCAATTTAATATTTGGCCAAATATTAACCCTTAGGACAGATGTCTCTGTCTAACCATCCGATTAACCACAGATCAAACACCCGAACAAGAACTAGTAAAATCCCGTGTGGTGCGGTTTTTCTATGTTGCGCACACTGAAATTATCAGAGAGGAACACGTAGGTCACTCGCTAGTCACTCCAGGGCAATGCATCTGAGCAGAACACTCTACCCGACTGGTTATAAAACTATACCTGTTTAACTGCACAGCTTAAACAATACTGCTAGGTTCATCGATACACCTTTCAAATTTTCATTCAGGAAATCCAGGTATTATGCAACTTGTTACTACGTCTTAGGAGTATATAATTATCAATAGTGTGACAGTGTCGATAGAAAATATAGGAAGTGTTGCTTCAACATCGAAAGTCTCCTTTGAATACAGAATTTTCTCAGAAATTGCGCAGAAATTTTACAGAAATTAGTTCAATTTCTTTTTCAATCCAAAAGAGGCCGAAAAGTAGTTAATGCAACAAATGAACATAATTACTTAAAAACCAGCTGACCCTGAGATATGCAAAATCTAAGTAAACCGAGAGTTTGAAAACCTAGTAAGCATAATATATTGGGACTTTGACACAATTTGATTGAAACTGAGACAAATTCTACTGGGAAATACGTTGATCTCTGGATTTTACAATGACCAGCTGAAAGTTTTGAAAGCTCATGCATACACCAAACATTTCATACCCTTCAATAGGCCTAACATGTAGTATCGAAATAAAAGAACAATAATACTCGAACAATACATTAAAGAAGAAAAAATAAAACAGTATACGATGCTGTTCATTTCATCGATCACACGCATCATTCATTTTTCTCCGAATGATCACTTCCTCTTGTTCTTGCTCCCCACGAGCAGGACCACGTAGAACAGGGCCCTAAAGAAGAATCCCCAGGCCACGGTGACGAGCAAGCACTTCCACTTGCCGATGTCCGTGACGCCCTGCTGCGCCAGCACGTCGGCGCCGGTGACCACGCAGGTATTGGCCGTGAGGTTGTTCCCCAGCGTCGCGCTGATGGCGTTGAGCACCTTGAGCTTCACCGCCGCGGGCATGCTCCCCACCGGCGTCCCGTCGAAAATCTCCACGCCGCGCGAGAAGCAGCGCGACGCGTCGCCGAACTCGTTCTGCAGCACGGCTTGGTACGGGTACTTCACCAGCGAGAGGTAGTGGAACCAGATCCAGTAGTGCGGGATGCGTTCCCTGGTGATGAAGAAGCCGGAGAACAGCAGGAAGTAGGCCAGGATGGCGACCACCACCGTGTACCCCAGCATCACCTGCGGCACCACGGCGGAGAGGAAGGTGACGAAGCCGCTGCCCGCCCAGAAGGACGCGAGGACGACGAGGACGAAGAATAGGAACGCCATGCCGCCGCCGGAGAGCCCCACCGCCCAGAAGGTGGTGACGGCGAAGGCTAGGGACAGGAGAACCAGCGGCGGGAACGACACGATGGAGTTGGCGAGGACGTAGGAGATCCGGCGGTACGCGTTGTGCGCCGTCTCGCGGAGGTAGATGTGCCGCTCCTGCACGAACACCGGCAGCGCGTCGGCGCACACGTAGAACATCGTCGACATCGCCATGGCGAAGAACCCGAGCCGCTCCTGCACGCCCTTGGGCGTGTCGTCCAGGCGCCAGAAGATGGTCGCCAGGATGAAGCCGGTCACCATGATGGTGCCCAGCCGCATGACGAAGAGCTCCGGCATGCGGCCCGTGTTCGTGAACGAACGCTTGATGAGCACCCACACCTCCGTCCACGCCGGGTTCGCGAACGTCGGCACGGACCCGGTCACCGCGCCGCCCTCGCTCGCGCCGCTCCCGGCGACCAGCTTCCCCCGCGACACGCTCTCCGCGATGGCCAGCTCGAGAGGCATGGGGCTCGTAAGCTTCTCATCCTTGCCCTTGTCGACGACCTTGCCTGCGGACGTCTGCTGCCACTTCGTGTTGAAGTCGGCGAGCGCGGTGGCGTCGTCGGGCAGGCGCTCGTACTCCCGGATCGTTTCGAGCGCGAACTCGGCCGGGTTCTCGTTGTCCGGTATCGGCGCGCCGAACTCGGAGAAGAACGGTTTAAGCCCCGCGGGCGTGCCGGCGTAGACGGTACGCCCGCGCGAGAGGAGGAGCAGGCGGTCGAGGATCCCGAGAATCCGCGCGCTAGGCTGGTGGATCGTCATGATCACGACGCTGCCGCTCTGCGCGATGCGGCGGAGCACCTGCACCACCATGAACGCGCTGGCGGAATCCAGCCCGGACGTGGGCTCGTCGAGGAACAGCAAGATCGGGTCGTGGATGATGTCCGTCCCGATCGACACGCGCCGACGCTCGCCCCCGGACACGCCGCGGTGCCCCTCGTCCCCGATGACGGTGTCCGCGGCGCGCGCGAGGCCGAGCTGGTCGACCAGCGCGTCCACCCGCGCGCGCTTCCGCTCCGCCGGCAGCGCGCGCGGGAGCCGGAACTCGGCCGCGAAGAGCAGCGTCTCGCGCACCGTGAGCATCGGGTACAGCAGGTCGTCCTGCATCACGTAGGCCGAGATCGCGCGGAGCCGGCGCCCGTGCAGCGGTTCCCCGTTGAGAGTCACCGCGCCGTGGAGACTCTCCCGCGCGATCCGCCCCGCCAGCGCGTCCACCAGCGTGGACTTCCCCGACCCGCTCGCACCCATCACCGCGAACAGCTCCCCTTCCCGCGCCTCGCCGGAGATGCCGTCGAGCAGCGTCTTCGTGCTCGACGCCGACGGCGGCGCGTCCGTCGACGCGAGACGGTTGCTGGGCCGCGACGGCAGGCAGCCCAGCCCACTGCCTTTCTTCACGCTGTACGACAGGTCCGCGAAGTGGAGCACGTACGGCACCGGCGGCGCCGCGAGCGGCTGCATGGCCGCCCCGCCCCCCGCCTCATCGGCGGTGTCGATGTCGACCGCGGCGTGGCCTGAGGTCGCCATGGCTTTTGTTTCTTTGCGTTGGCGTGTTGGTAGCGTCCGAGCTCTGCTTCTGGTTTGCGGAGGGCAAACAATGAGCTGTCGGCGTGGCTAGGGTCTGGCGCGGGAGCTGCAGCGTTAAATAGAGCGGAGAGGGAGGCGTGGCGGGGAGGGAGACGACGCAAGCCATGCGTCGGCTCGTTTCGTACTTCGCTGCGCCAGACCAGCCCGAGTAGTCGACCGGCGACCGGCCGTCCATGACGGTTCTTTCCTCTTCGACGATCACGATTCCTCTTCAGCGTAAATTTGCGCCCAACTCTAGTTTGTGTTCTATGTTAACAAAAAAAAAATTCTCTTCTACTTTGTTGAGGCTCTCGCGATGCTATCATATCCTTTTTCTCGTTTAACAGTTGACGATGCATTATGCTTTTGGTTTTTTTTCTGTAAAATTAAATTGATTCATACAACACTCATGTGCGATCTATGTGAAAATCTCGTGTTCCAAATGAGCCCTCACTTCCACTAGGAAAAAAAATGGTGGCGAGGTTATCAATCAACAGGTAAACAATTATAACGTGGAAATCAAGTAAATACGATCATCACGTCTACCTACAAGCCGTATGAAACTATAGGCGCAGTGTCGTACGTAGATCCAACTTTAAACGTACTTTCGTGTGGCTTTACACTAACTTAAATACTCCTAGCATCAACTTTGCATTAAAATTTACAGGTTATCATCTCTTAAAAGATTTCGTTGCACCTGTTACCAGTACCACGAGTCCACGACGTTGAGTATACCGAGTCAGTAAGGCATGTGACGAACAAGTACAGCGTCGAGGACGATCACGACTTGGGCGCGCAGCTGCGCAACCAGAGCTGTGCCAACTGCTCCTTCCGTTGCGCGGGAACGCCTGCACGACTGAAAATGGCAAGGCAACAAGGACAGGACCCGGGCAACGATCACCAGCAGCTAAGCCGGAGTTGAGATCTGGCCCAACGACTCTGGGTGTGCATCGTCTTTGCGTGGCACGACTGGCCCAACAACTCTGGAGACTTGGCACATTCGTCTTGTAAAAATTGCCAGGACCATGAATAATCAGCCATACAGATCACATGATGACATGACTGCCAATCTTATTTAAGTTCGATTATTAGTACCTCTGATACACAGTACGCGAAGAACGCGGAGTATCGTACAAGTTTTTAGATAAAAACCACAGCAGAAATAGCTCGTTGTTTGAGGAGCAAATATACAGCGTTAGGTATTGAAGTGGAAACATACCCGCATCACCCAATTGGCGTACTAGCTTGCATCATTCGACTCGCAAAATGAGCCAGGATTCCAGGTTTTCATGGGGGCACGCTTCCCCTTGGTGAAACACGGCGGTCATCTTCATCTTCAGCTTTGGCGTTGTTCCCAGGACTTGCACTACCGTTACCCCTAGGACTCGGGCTGCGTCCATCGGCTTCCATAGGACTTGGGCTGCGCCCATTGGCAGCAGGGCTGTTAACATCAGCAGGGCTGTGGCTCCTGCTGTCTTCCCTTTGTGTAGGACTGTTACCCTGGTCTGAGCCATTGCGCTCGCTGGTATCCTTCGGTGGTGGGCTCACTCGATCGTGGGGGCTGGGACTCCTACTTCCTTCAGGTGTGGGGCTGCGCTCTTTTTCCCTTGCAGGAGAGGTGGACCGCCTTGGGCTCCTGCTGTAACTAAGGCTCCTTGACCTCTCATCACGTTCTTGGCGACCTCCCCTGGGAGATCGAGATAGGGATCTGGATCTTGACCGGCTGATCATACGAGAATTAGAACCATATGGATGACATAAAAAAAAAAATACCAGAAGAAACTCATACCAAGCAGGTAGATGAGGGTGCTCAAAAAAAGGAAAAAAAAGGTAAGAAGATCAATGATACCTGTAGCTCCGACTCAGGCTCCTGCTGTAGCTGCGACTGCGAGCACGTCCACGGCGTGGAGATGGGGACTGTGAATAACTTCTCTCACGCCTGAAAAACATTTATCAAGAGAATTTCATTCAAGTTGGATCATTCAACATACAGCTGATTAATACCATATGGTATCAGAATGGAACTGAAGAATGTTGTCGATGTTACCTGAGATCCCTTGGACTATTCTGGCAGTTTCTTTCTATATGTCCCCTTTCTCCACAGCGGTAGCATTTGTTCTTCCAATCTCCAGCCTTGCAGTCCCTTGCCCAGTGACCATCAATTCCACAGTTAAAACACCGACCTGTTCCTGGTGGAGGCCCTCTTCCCATATACTCACGTGATCCACCTGGACCACGTGGAACCTGCAAGTAAAGTTGCTAGGAATATCATAAGCAAATTCAATTTTTATGGTCAATACAGGAGTGACTTTTGAAAAAAAAAAAAACAGTTCTAAGAAGCCTATTCAGTATTTATACTACAGAGGAAACTTACTCCTCTAGCAAACTCAACAATGATACGACTCCCGTCAACATCCCTGCCATCGAGCTGGTATTGCGCTTCATCAGCATCACGAGGATCACTGAATTCCTGTCATGTAATTTGCAAGAAGAGGCAAAAGACAATACATCAAATATGTGAAAAATAGGTTTTCCATACACCAATGTCTGTTACCCCAAAAAATTCAGGATTAAGCAGAGGGTAGAGTGATTCACATACAATAAATGCGTAGTCACGCTTCATCTCCACATCTCGTACTCTGCGCAAATGTTTACCAACATTAAGCCGTCATGAGTTTAGTACTCGTGCATCACCAACTTGAAACTTCCACTAAAACAGTCAGTAATATTCCACCAAGGGCACCCTTCTCCAAAGTCCTATATAAACTTTGGAATAATGGCCACCGATTCCACCAAGGGCACCATTCCCCAAAGTCCTCCATAAACTTTGGAATAATGGCCACCAATTTCACCAAGGGCACCCTTCACCAAAGTCCTCCATAAACTTTGGAATAATGACCACCAATTCCACCAAGGGCACCCTTCCACCAAGGAACTCCCGGTAGTGCAAATAACGAGAAAACCTTCAACAAGATCATTTAAGTCAAACTCACAACTTCTGGAGATCAAACTTTCATGGGACACAAAATGGAGTACCACATAATACTAACTACATAATCTGTTTTGGAGTATGGATCGGCAAGAAGCTTGGATATACTACTACTGTTCCTAAAAGAAGATGTTCTAGTACTTTAGGGGACAAAATAAGGCCCAGGAAAGTTGGACTGCGTGCCCCTAATAACTTCTTCATTTGAACTTATGCTACACATTGAAACATGCGGTGTGATTGATTGGTCAACCCAGCATGTGACTCTATCACCCAATTGCGCTCCATACTTCATTGCATGTGAAACTAGCACCCAGACAACAGGATGGTTCAGTGGATAAAGATGGGGCGTGCATTTTCTTCCTGGGCCTCAGATACTCTAACCCCTAAACGATGAGCTTTCTGGGGCAAATATCGGAGGCTAGAATGATTTCCTTTCAGGGTGGAGGTGTATAAAATAGCTGGCTAGGTAGGGCCCCTCCACTCTCTAAACTATAGGCACCAACACAAACAAAATCCATGATAAGTTGTAGCACAACACGTGACAGTTGACACCGATCACTAATTATCGCACACTGACATAAGGTATCGCAAAATTCATTTGCTTCAGGATGCTTAAAAGAATTTTTCAAGAGCGCAGTATTGTTCTTACCTTCCGTACTTGCTGAAGATATATTCTAGGTCACGGGAACGAGTACGGGGTGCCAATTTGCCGACATACAAACGCGTGTTTCCATAGCGATCATCATAGCGAGGCATATTTTCTGGACACAAGGAAAAAACCTTCCATTAGTTGTTTTTCATCAAGAATTTAACAAATAAAGTGACAGCACACAACTACATGGAATAGCATTAACGCTACAGTTAGGGGATAACAGATGGTGTAAGCTGCAAACAATCAGTTGCATCAGTCGTTTCATCAAGAACCTAACAAGTAAACAGGCAGCGCCCAACTACATAATAGCATTTAACTAGAGTTGGGAGAAAACATATAATAGGAGCAGCAAACAGAAAGTTCTATCAGGGCACTCTAAATATTAACCCCTTCATTCTTAAATTGATCTTTCCACGACAAAAAAAAATAATTTTATTTATATTTGAACTAGAATTGTTGTCCCAACAGCATCAATTTAAAAGCGGAGGAAGTAAGAATTATTAAACGAGAAGATTGTTACTGCCCACTGCAGAGCTGAGCATTACAGACCTAGCAGCAGATCACATGATTCACATCACAATAGTAATAGAAAGCAGCAGCTCACATCTTGACATAATAAATACTCCCTCCGTTCTTTAATGAGAGAATTCCTTATTTGACCCTAAAAAGTCACAGCTTCCCATCTTGGCCTTTTTTGATTTGAAGCTAAAGTCCATTTTTGATTCCTTATTTGGCCTTTCCGTCACTTTTGACCCCTAAAAGTGTTAAGTAGGGCACAAAATGACCATTTTACCCCTGGTATTGTATTTGTTTCATTTCGAGCATTAATTTTTTTTTCTTTTTTTATGGTTTGATAATATCATAATTGTAAACTTTGCTATGCGGAATTCTGTACACATAGGTTTTAAATAATTTTTGTACAATTATCATATTATCAAACAATGAAAAAAGAAAAATAATGTTCAAAATGAAATAAATATAACACTCAGGGGTAAAATGGTCATTTTATCTCCCAACTTAACACCGTTAGTGGCAAAACTAACGGAAAGGCCAAATAAGGAATCAAAAATAGATTTTAAGCCACATAGGGAAGTTCAAATTGAAAAGGACCAAAAAAGGAAGTTTAATTTTTTAGGGTCAAATAAGGAATTATCTCCTTTAATTGATGTTACCGTTGACTTCTAAATTCAAATTTGACCATTCGTCTTATTCAATTTTTTTTGATAAATTCCATATAATTTGAGTTATCATTTTAGTTATTTGAATCACAATTTAAAACTTTACACATTTTAGCAAATTTTTTGAATAAGACGAAAGGTCAAAGTTGATTGTATAAGTCAAAAGTGACATCACTTTAAGAATGGAGGGAGTAGAAAGCAACAGTTGAAATGAGAACCAGAATCCCCTCCCCGTCATATCAGATATAAACCAGATTTTGCTTGCTTCTCAGTGATCACAAGAGCTAAAACAGAGATTGATATGCAAGAACTAAACCCCATGGATTGGGGCTCAGCTAGAACTTTACCTGCAGTAGTTTCTACTCCAGTTACCAACATTAATACATGTTGTCACCGTTCAGACTTCAGTAATTAAGTAATTTCATATGTGGTGAACCAGAAACAGAATTCAGCAAGATGATACCCCCCCCCCCCAACCCGCGAATCCAAAATAAACACCAAATCCCACAACAAAACCCTAACAAAGAACAAACAGCCTCGAATTAATCAATGCTCCCTTGCAAAATAAATAAATAAATAAATAAATCTTCACTGCTCCGACGCTGGTGGCTCTAGAGACAAATCGATCAGGCCAAAATCCCATCGAAATGGATTTCCGTATTCCAATTCTACTCGCGACGCAACCCTCGTCCACAGAAGCTACGGTCACAGACAGACGAAGACGATTGCTGGAGAAGGAAGCAAGAGGGGGGTGGGGTTGAAGCCTCGGCGACTGGCGGGTACCTGGATCTGGAGGGACCGCCGCCGGTGTGAGAGCTGTCTGCGAGTCTGCGACGGCGAGTGTGCTCGGGACTCGGGGGCGGGGAACGGAACGGCGGATGTGGTGGGGTGAGGACGGAGGCGGGGTCTGGAAGAAGCCGGAAGGCGGTGGCGGGGTCTGGACACACGTCATCAGACCGCGCGCCGTCAACGGTTACGATCCTCGCGAGAGACCGTTCGGTCCGTAGGAAACACGAGGCCCACTGTTTCCTGCTTGGACCAACTTGTAGGCCCAAGTTGTCCTGCTCGGGCCAACCGATAGGCCCAAGTTGTCCTGCTCTACCCAACAACTCGGCCCGCCTCAGCGCGATAAAACTGGGCCCCGTCACGGACTCGAGCCCGACTCGAGCGCGCCGGGTTATATCCCTCCGGCGTTCCTAACCCTCGTCCGCCTCTCACCCCCACACCCCCCCCCTTCCGCGCCGCCGCCGCTGCCGCCCGGAGCGCCTCGACTCAGATACCGGCGCCTCGCCGCGACCGCGCGTCGCCTCCCCCTCCTCAGGTAGCAGCCCTCGTCGCCCTCGTTCCCCACGACCCTGCGCACGTTGATTCATTCATTATCTCGTCGGTGGTAGGCTCGTCGCCCTAGCTCGCGGTTGTTTTAATTTTCCTCGATTCCTAGAGGTTCGGCAGAGCCCCGTGCGTAAGGTAGTTGGGGATTTGTATGCTCTAGGTTGGATCTAGTCGGCGTAGGGTTTTTCGAGGGAGAATCTATGTAGTTTTGGATGCGGATTTGTTTTTTATGTGTTGCTTAGGGTTTCGGAGTTTTTAGAGTTTATTATTGACGGGGTAGGGTTAGGGTTAGGGCACTCCTTGTGCTGAGCTCAGTTTTTATCTGTTTACGCCCTGTGGCATGAGATGCTGCAACAGAGCACTGCAGCAGAATTGTGCAAGAAGAGGCAGAGCACGGGAAATTTTCCGTTTGCGTCTAGTATTTTGAGGAGTTTCTGCTCCCCATGCACATTTTCTCCGAACTACAGCTTATTTATATTCGTCTTTCTACTGATGGATGCTTTTCTTTTGTCCAGAAGACATGCCTCGCTATGATGATCGTTATGGAAACACTCGCCTGTATGTTGGCAAATTGGCACCCCGTACTTGTTCCCGTGACCTAGAATATATCTTCAGCAAGTATGGAAGGTATGATTGTTCAGAAAGGGCTTTTCAAAAGTTTCCTAGAGTAAAGGAATCTTGCAGTGTTTTGAATAGTTTGTTATAAGTCAGAGGTTACACCTCTCATAAAAAAAAGAGGTTGCACCTGGTGAGAGTTAAGCATGTGTTTTTCTTGTTTCTGATTACCTAGCTCTAATTTTGTGCTAAAAAGACTCATCATGAGTAGTTGGCGTTATGGTAACTAATTGTGGTTAAGTTTTGTTGATAAGCTTACTGCATCTTGAATTCTCTTTATACTCGTTCTGACATCTGTTGGGACACTTGTCTTGCGATATTTAGAATACTATAAGTTAACAAAGGGTTCCTTCCAATCCTTATCCACAACTGAGTTCATAGCCGTTGCAGGCCCATGACATGGGTCTTTTCACTTTTCTAGATAGTAGATACTGCTGCCTGAGTCCTTCTATGCCCTTTATTGCTTGGCAGATTCTCTTATACTTAATTAAGCATGATGTAGAAGCTTGACCCCAGACAGTGTTTGACCTGAGTGATCTTGTTGAAGGTTTTTCGGTGTTTTACGCAACCCGGGAGGTGAGGTGGTCTGGTGGAAGGGTGCCCTTGGTGGACTTGGTGGCCATTATTCCAAAGTTTGTGGAGGACTTTGGTGAAGGGCGCCCTTGGTGTAATATTGTTGGCTGTTGTAGTGGAAACTCAAGTATGTGATACATTTGGCTACTTGATTCATGACGGCTTACCCTTTGTGGCTATCCTTTATGCAGAGTGCGAGATGTGGAGATGAAGCGTGACTATGCCTTCATTGTAAGTGAATTAAGTTGACCTTGCATAAATTATGTGACAGTTTATATTTTTCTTGTTGAATATAAATTCTTTCTGTAACGTGTGTGGTCTTGTGCCACCTTTTGCAAATCAACATACAGGAGTTCAGTGATCCTCATGATGCTGATGAGGCTCAATATCAGCTAGATGGCAGGGATGTTGATGGAAGCCGGATTGTTGTTGAGTTTGCCAAGGGGGTAAGTTCTATGTTTAGTTGTACAATTTTTATGTTATTTAACTTTTTTTTATTAAGCTACAGATGATGAAGATTTTTGATATCTTGCTTATGTACTAAACTACCTATGCTTGCAGGTACCACGTGGTTCTGGTGGCTCTCGTGAATATATGGGAAGAGGACCTCCGCCAGGAACGGGACGGTGCTTTAACTGTGGAATTGATGGTCACTGGGCAAGGGATTGCAAGGCTGGTGACTGGAAGAACAAGTGTTACCGCTGTGGAGAAAGGGGCCATATAGAAAGAAACTGCCAGAACAGCCCAAGGAGCGTCAGGTATTATTTCATTACATTTTATATGCTCTATTCCAGCGTATATCTATATTATGGCACTATCTGAAAAAAAAAAAACTCTTGCAGCACTGAGTTTGTAATTTCCTTGTGTAAATTTATTTAAATAATTTTGATAAATTTTTCTGATCAGACGTGAGAGGAGTTATTCCCGATCTCCATCTCCACGCCGTGGGAGGGGCCGCAGTCGGAGCTATAGGTATGTTGAAGAAGCAGGCTGTATTTTATTATTTCTCCCACTCTGTTTTCTAGTATTAAGTTTCATCTTGTATAGTATTTTTCCCATTTGTGCAGTTCTTTTTTTAATAATCCTGTTCTTGTAACCAGCCGGTCTAGATCTAGATCCCTTTCTGGATCTCCCAGAGGTGGACGCCGCAACCAGAGGAGATCAAGGAGTCTTAGCTACAGCAGGAGCCCAAGGCGATCTGTCTCCCCACCTGCAAAGGAGCGGAGCCTCACACCTGATAGAAGCCGGAGTCCAAGGAGTCCGCCACCAAAGGATAATGATGAGCGCAATGGCTCAGACCATGGTGAGAGTCCTCGTAGGAGGGACATGAGCCGAAGCCCATCTGATGGGGCTCATATCCCTGCTGCTAAAGGGCGAAGTCAAAGTCCAATGGACAACCGCAGCCCGAGTCCCAGGGGTAACCGCAGCCCAAGTCCTAGGGATAACCATAGCCCGAGTCCCAGGGATAATCGCAGCCCAAGTCCTATGGACAATGGTAATGGTGATGAGGACCGTGGTTCGCCAAGAGGAAGCAGGTTTCCTTGAATGATGCACTGCACTGTTGTGGTTGTAACAGGAAGCAGGTTTCCTTGAATGATGCACTGCACTGTTGTGGTTGTAACAGCTATATATTTGTGGGATTATATACTCTTTTTCTATTTGCCTCCTGGATGATTGCTTGTTTACCTGTGGTTTGAGCTAGAAAATTGCAACAACTTGTTTACTTGTGGTCTGATTGGAAACCTGCTAGAACTTGTTTACAGCTGCTTGAGCTAGAAACTTTCATGAATCCGCGGTCCTTGAGCTATGCTTTCTGTGCAACGGAGATAATTGAATGTGGTATGCATGCAATCTGGATAGTGGTGTTACCATGTTTAGTATCGTATTTACCCTCTTTCGTGTTTAGGATCAAATAATTTTAAATTTTGAGGTTAAAGTGGTGGTTACGGTTGGTTCATATAGTTGGACTTCAACCAAAATTCACGCTTTAATTAAAAGATGTGACACTGGGTTCCTGTTGAAGTTTTGTCAATTAAAGGGATAGGAGCGTGATGTTTACATTAGAATTGAAAATGTCTTGTTTGGCAAGGTCTCAACAAAAAGGCTTTTACTTTAAACAATTAGATCCTGATGTATTGTTCATTGCCATCAGCACCCAGAAACTGGATTTATGACATGGCCAGGAGTAATGCTTGAATTTTGATGAATGGTTAAAACCTGCGCAAAGCATGTTCAGGATGCAACAAATGCATTCTTTAAAAAAAAATATGTACATGAGAGTGAAGCATCTGAGCGAACATTGGGGGAAAAAAATATTCAAAATAGTACTAATGAACATTTGGTTTTTAAGTGCTTTTATTACATATGTTCTTCCCTTATTATTTGTTGAGCAAGCAGGTAGCAGTAATGAAGAATTCACAGTACTAACCTTTTCAGATTCACGCTAGTTGCCTGCTGGTAGGGATGAAATGAACCGAAACGGTCGGGAAAAGGCTCATTCTATTTTTGTTTTCATATTTAATTAGTAGAACGTAAATGAAAACAGAAAAGTTAGATTAGAATACGGGATCGGGATAGGGATAGTTGAGAATATGAAAACAGATATATCGAAACGGAAAAATATTGCTAACAGATGAAAAATGATAATTCAAATCGAGAAGATAATAACATTGAGATTGAGTTGTATAGTTAAATAGAACTAAACAAGTGAATTATAGTGTAATAAGGAACAAAATCATAATCATTTGGTATTTGACTATGAACATGTGGAGTGTTATTCATCTAACCGATGGGATTAGAGTTTAAAACTTTAAATAAACATGTTTATGTTGAGTTTTACTGACCAAATCTTTATATCCTAAGTTTTAATTCTATTTCAGGTGTAATAAACGAGAAATAGAGAAATTACCGACTAAAAAAGGTAAATTCAAAAATGGTCGAAAAAAAGCTAATCTCATTTCTGTTTCCGTCCCAACAATTCTGATCCTATTTCTGTTTTCGTCCTATCTAAATTTTTGATTCGGTCAAAAAAACGATCAGAAAAAATAGTTTCGGTACCAGGACGAGACGGGAATTTATGGTTCCATTTTCATCCCTACCTGTTGGAAACAACAATAGCATGTCCACCCCCACACATTGCAATTTGCAAAGTATATATACTACACCGTCGGTAGGAGATGAGGCAGCTATAAACTGTAGTTCCATTTTATGGCTCTCTTCTCTTCATACACCCTGATGCTCTTTAGGAGCAATTTTTGTTGTGCGAGGTTTTACTTGAGATGTTGGAGCAAACCAAATTCAACAAGGTCAAGAGCAAGGGTGAGCCCGAATGTATTTTTTTTTTTATCACCTTGACTGCCATCTAACGAGATGCACGTCGCTCGTCTTCCGGAGACTGCCAAGCTAGAGGTGCCTGACATTGCCACCACTATCCAGAGGCGCCGACGAGTTGTCCGGCGGTCACCATGCGCACCACTGAAACTTCCTCTAGGCGTTCTGGTCTTGGTCGTCGGCGCCGGACAGAGCAATTGGCTTGTCTAGAACAGCAAAATGCTGGGTGGTGTCAAATTACCAGGGATAACCGCAGCCCAAGTCCCAGGGACAACCGCAGTCCAAGTCCTATGGACAATGGCATTGGTGATGAGGGTCGTGGTTCGCCAAGAGGAAGCAGGTCTCCTTGAAAACCTGGAACATGATCTTGTTGCGACTCCGAATGATGCACTGCACTGTTGTGATTGTAATGGTTATATTTTTGTGGAATTATATACTCTCATTCTATTTGCTTCCTTCTGGACGATTGCTTGTTTACCAGTGTTTGAGCTAGAAAATTGCAACAACTTGTTTACTTGTGGTCTGAATGGAAACCTGCTAGAACCTCTTTACAGTTGCTTGAGCTAGAAACTTCCATGAATTCGCTGTCCTTGAGCTATGCTTTCTGTGCAATAGAGATAACTGAATTTGGTATGCATGCAATCTGGATAGTGTTGTTACCATGTTTAGTATCGTATTTTCCCTCTTTCGTGTTTAGGATCAAATAATTTTAAATTTTGAGTTTAAAGTGGTGGTTACTGTTGGTTCATATAGTTGGACTTCAACCAAAATTCACGCTTTAATTAAAAGACGTGACACTGGGGTCATGTTGAAGTTTTATCAATTAAAGGGATTGGAGCGTGATGTTTACATTAGAATTGAAAATGTCTTGTTTGGCAAGGTCTGAACAAAATAGCTTATACTCTAAACAATTATATCCTGATGTATTGTTCGTTGCCATCAGCACCCAGAAACTGGACTTATGACATGGCCAGGAGTAATGCTTGAATTTTGATGAATGGTTAAAACCTGCGCAAAGCATGTTCGGGATGCGTGCGAGCCCCCGGCACTCTGCAATTGCAACAAATGCATTTTTTTTTTAAAAAAAATACATGAGTAGAGAGTGAAGCATGTGAGCAAACATTGGGGAAAGAAAACAAAATAGTAATGAGCATTTGGTTTTTAAATGATTTTTTACATATGTTTTTCCCCTTATTATTTGTTGAGCAAGCAGGGTAGCAGTAATAAACAATTCACAGTACTTGCGTTTCCATTCCAGATTCACACTTGTTGCCTGTTGGAAACAACAATAGCATGCACACCCCTACACATTGCAATTTGCAAAGTATATATACTACACCGTCGGTAGGAGATGAGGCAGCTATAAACTGTAGTTCCATTTTATGGCTCTCTTCTCTTCATACACCCTGATGCTCTTTAGGAGCAATATTTGTTGTGCCAGGTCTTTTTTTTTTTCTTGAGATGTTGGAGCAAACCAAATTCAACAAAACCAAGAGCTCGGCTCAGGGCAAATGCATTTTTCTCTTTTGTTTAGTGGCGTGTAGGTTGTCGACGAGACGGAAGTCGCTCGTCTTCCGGAGACTGCCAAGCTAGAGGTGCTTGACACTTCAATCATGATCTGGAGGCGCCGACGAGTTGTCCGGCGGTCACCATGCGTACCACTAAAACTTCCTTTTGGCGTTCTGGTCTTGGTCGGCGGTGCCGGACAGAGCAACTTGTCGCGCTGCTACAGGAAGATGACGGGTGGCATCAGATTAAGCGTGCAGCTATTCGAGATTTGTCTGCCTTTCTAGGTTAAGCCCATGCCATTCGCCAGTATATCATACCTGACTACGCTGATTAGTCTGGAATGTTGTCATGAAGTACGTCAAGATAGCCAGCGTGTAGGGCTGTAAAGTAGAGTAACAGTTCACAGGAACAGGACGCACCACTCACTGCACGCATCACTAGGAGAGAAATTTGTAAATGCAGTTTGTAATAAGTTGATTGATTGATCATCTTCCTGCTAACTACCATGTGCTTTGCCACACTCCACAGTAGTGTCAGGCCATCAAAACTCATGTTCTTGGCTGTTGCCGAGCTTGTTCAGGCAGCCACAACGATCAGCTCTCCCCATAAATTTGCAGTAAATTTTGCAATAAATTAGTCAAGTACAATAAATTTGCAGTAACCCATATGTTCAGTGGGCTAATTGCAGTTTTACAGAGACATTTCAATACCAGTACTACGGATTGACGCATTTTAATGAAACGTTGATACACACTTGATGTAAGACGCATTAGCATGGGAAGCTTCAACTGTACAGTTACTAGTAATGAACTTTTGTTTTGGGAAGAGAAATTGCATGCATCAGTCATGCACCTCATGTTTCGTTCTTTCTGTGTTTCGCAAGCACCAGCTAGTGGAAGAAAGATATGTGACAAATTGAAGAGTAAACTAACAACAATGAAATGCATGCCGGGAAGACAAAAAAAAAATGCATGCCAGGGAAGCAGTGCAGCATGCATGTATCCTTGTACAAATGCCACCGACAGAAGAAGTCGTCAGCAGCTCACAGAAGAAGATGCGTGGCAAATATCTCTGACGCGTTTTGACAGAACAGCGGTACTATCAAACAAGTAACAGTAATGAACAAGTCATTGTAGTGGCATTTCCAGATTCGCACTTGTTGTTTGTTGGAAACAGAAAAAACATGTGCATGTACCCATTCCAAGACCATAACAACTGGCAATATATACTACTACCCACCCAGATGAAGCAGCTCCAAATTTCTGTTCTATCTCACTCTCATCTACACTGATGCTCTTTCGGAGAAATCTTTCGCGCCGGGTTAAGTTTTCATTGAGGTTTTGGAGTAAACCAAATCCAACAAATTTAACATTAACGCTAAGGGCAGATGCATTTTCTTTGCTGCTTGACGGGCATCTATAAGTTCCATGAAGTGCCTGTTGCTTGTGTCACAAAGGCCGCTTGATACCTTCATCATGGTACTGTTGTGCCGGTGTGTTGTCTGCTTGTCACCATCGCTGGCAGCAAGAGCAGAAAAGTGACATTTTTTATGGTCTTGTGGAGTTTAGGGCATCGATCGTCGGCAGCGAGAACAAGAGGAGATGAATCAACAAGGGATGTTGACAAGGTTCCTTGATTATTTTATGTTGTGCTGATAAAGGAAAAATGGATGTATATATCCTTAGCAATGTCAATTTTGATTGTTCAAATCAAAATGCAAGTAATTTCAAATTGGCTGTTACAAAATTCCTGTTGATGTATTTAAATGTCTACTTCTTTTAGAGATGTTCAGAAATACTGAAATAGTTATCCATTAGCGAACAAAGGAGTTTCACTGCGGCGCATTTTAGCAATGATAAATGTAAGCCACTAGCACCCATCCGATGGCATGTCTGAACTACCTGCTCACGCTGGTTGGTATGTTGGGAAATAGAACTGACATGCACCATGGCTGTGCCCAGTAAGAAAACAGTGTCAAGCAATCTAATATTTTTTAATTACTTTGCTGACTTTAGTCAAGTACAATAAATTTGCAGTAACCCATATGTTCAGTGGGCTAATTGCAGTCTTACAGAGACATTTCAATACCAGTACTACGGATTGACGCATTTTAATGAAACGTAGATACACACTTGATGTAAGACGCATTAGCATGGGAAGCTTCAACTGTACAGTTCCTCTGTTCGACAACTCTGCTTTCTTATTCCGGTATGAAGCTACGCCATGTATTCAAATTGGAGGTAGATTGCAATTGAGAGATTGTGACATGCACCTCATGTTCAGTTAGCGATCAGGGTGAAGAAGATACGCATGATTTCTGTGTGTGTTTCACAAAGACTAGTCACCAGTTCCTGGTAGAAAATGTATGACAAATTGAAGGAGATACTCACAAAAACGAAGAGAGATACGCATGATTTCTGTGCGTGCTTCCCAAACACTAGTTAGTGGTACAAAATTCACGACAAATTGAAGGAGAGACTCACAAATACAAACCAAATGCATGCTCCTAGTACAGACGCAACCGATCAGTACCCGTATCCATATGTAAATAGCCTGCCCATTGCATTGCCGAGCACCCAAGTAGCTACCAAGGCACTCAGAGCTAAGTCCAGCCATGTGTGGCATCGCATCAATGAAGGAAGAGAAGAAGCAGCGAAATTTTCTGGTTCAGCCTTCCTCTAGCAGTTTGCATTGACTCAATTGTGAAATCTCACCTTTTCGCTTGCTTGCTAGCTGGCTTCCGTAGAATCAGGATAGCATGATCTTTACGTTGCTTTTTTATCAGTCACTAATCGTTACGACAACAATTCTAATTTACAATAAACTATATTTGTTGTTCTAACTATAACAATGTGGGAACAGATCGAGCACTCCTGTAACAAGGTATGGCCAGTTTCCAGCGGCCGTAGAGTAAAACTACGGTTTGATAGTCTATCAGATGTCAGGATGCCCTCAGCTCAACCCAACTAATCCTCAAACAGAGATATGATAACGTTGGTTAATCCGGCCTGGCCGCGCGCGCATCTCGCGTCCTTTCCACGCGCCGGCTCGTCGTCGATCGCACGCAAAAATTATTCGCGTGTTGCGTTTTATATATAGCAGGTGATTCGAATTTGATTTCTCCTTCGTTCGTCTCAAAGCATAGTCCGATCACTCGGTAAAGCCTATCCTCTCGACCAGCGAATAAATTCTACCCGGATCAAGCCCTTCGTGCTCTTTATTTTATTAAAAAATAAGATCGAGCTTGATTATTTCTTTACTCGGTTTTTAAATTGTTGTCACCGTTGACATATAACATTACATATGACCATTCATTTTATTTTAAAAAATAATTTAAATGTGTAAAATTTGAAATCGTGATTCAAATAACTACAATGATAAAGCAAATTGTGATTATATACTGATATATAACAAATATTTTTGAATAAAATAAATAGTCAAAATTAATATTAAAAGTCGACGACGACGAACAGAGGGAGAGAGTATATAGCAGGGAGGGACAACCGGACAAGTTGCCTCAGAGAATATAACAGGGGAACGGGAACGGCTAGACCTGGTGCCATTCATCGCTCGCAAGAACATCGACGAAGACCGGCTGCTGCTGCTGATCGCAACCGTTGTTATCGTCTGAATTCTGGTATATGGTTAGATTTCTGGAGTCAGCGTAGCTGAAGTATATGGTTATCCTTTTTGTTCTAAGTACGATTCTCTGTGTTGTGCGTCTGATATTTCGTTTTGATATTATTTTCCCCGGTTCCGCAAAGTTCTTTTATGTTCTTCTGATAGTTCAGCGAGCTGAGGGAGGATCGATCAGTAGAGGTGCTTGATCAGGCCTTGTTGCTGGAAATCCTCCTGTTCTTGGTAGAGTCAGTTTGATCAGGCGCTGGATCTTTCTTTGCAAACAAGAGATCGATCATATGCACCGTTTGTGACAAAAAGTTCAGTTGTTTAGAGTTGTTTCCCTGCATGATCATAGCCGATCTGCTTGCATCGATCTACGCGTGCGTCACGGATCGTAAACATTCATGTATCATCTTTTTTAGTACACCGTTGATTCTAACAGTTCCAAACCTCTCTTAATTCCATGAACTGTTTTTGGACGTACGAGACAGACTAGTCGACGACGATGGGCGGAGGGAAGGACGAGTGCGACAGGGGCCTCTTCTCGGGCATGATGCACGGCTACGGCGGCGGCGGCGGTCACGGGTACTCGTACTCCTCCTCATCGCACCACGGGTACCCGCCGCAGGGCTACCCGCCGGTGGCGTACCCTCCGCCGCAGTACGGGTACCCTCCTTCTCAGCCGGGTTGCTACGGCGGGTATCCTCCTTCCGGCTACCCGGCCGGCGGTACGACTCAACCACTCTTCAACTGTTCTTTTCCTAATCAGCTTCTAGAGTAATTATATACTCCTTTCTATTTTCGAAATGGATTTAAATGCACCTGGTGACTATTTTGATCAGGTTACGGAAGCAGCGGCGGTCACCACGGCGGGGGGCTGGCGCCGCTGGTAGCCGGGGGCGCGGCGGCCGCGGCGGCGGCGTATGGAGCGCACAAGCTTTCTCACCATGGCCATGGAGGGTACGGCTACCACGGCTACGGCGGAGGCCACCACGGGTACGGCCACGGCCACCACCATGGCTACGGCCACGGCCACGGGTACGGCTGCGGCCACGGGTACGGGAAGCACGGTAAGTTCAAGCACGGCCACGGGTTCTTTGGACACCACGGGAAGTTCAAGAAGTGGAAGTGAGGGTGGTGATGGTGGGCTTGCTGCCACTCCTGGTCGACGACGACCTTACTAGCAGGAGGCCAGGGTGGTGATCCTTTCTCCTGCATGTACCCTATAGTTGCCTCCAGATCTTGGTACTGCGATACATATATAGCTAATTGTGTGCAAGTGATAGTTGCCTCCAGATCTTGGTACTGCGATACATATATTCAGTAGAAACAGTTTGTAATAATAAGCCCTCGGGTAAACAATCCATTTGCCGATACTCGTCAGTTTTTGTTGATGTTGTGAATTTACGATGATGATCTGAAACTGAAACCACCGACGCAGGGGGCGGATCGAGCTAGCCTTTGCTGTCAAGGTCAGCTGACCCTGATGAAATTTGAAAATTCTCTTGTAAATTGTACCTAGACTCAACATCACCGGGACAAGCTAATGGAAGTGACCCCCCACGATGATCTTCCCTGGCTCCGCCCTGCGACCGACGCCTGAGAGCTCTCCGCCCTGCGACCGACGCCTGAGAGCTCTGCTGTTCTGTTTACGTTTTCTTCTGTTGTTGACGGCCTCACCATGACTTACGGGCGGTTCTCTAAAAAAAGAAGAAGAAGATTTATGGGCGAGCGACAGGGCCCGTTATTGGGGCTTATTTCTGCTCTTAATTGCCCGGCCTGTTAAAAGCGGCCGGCCCATCGTGTTCATCGAATCGTGTTTACGGGCCCAGGTTGCTCTGGTACTCGTTGTCCGGGCTCTGTCCGTTCATAAAGGCCCGTTAAAACTGGCCCATCGTGTTACCGGGTCCGACCCCTGTTTCACGCGCCCGTTTATCGAATCTATCTTTGCGTGCGGGAATGATGAGGACAACCGCAACCGCCAGATCAAGATCTGACGGCTGAGTCCGTGGACCAAAAGTTGCCCCGCTTTCAAGCAACCCTCTTGCCCCCACCGCCGCCACGCGTCGCCTCGTCGTCGATCGCACGCAAATATCTTCTTCGGGTCCTCGCCGCGCCCGTTTAATGTCGGGCGGGTTCGCTCAGCCACCAGTTGGTGGGGCAGGTGGGTTACTCCGTCGCGTTGCTTTCCTTCACGCGCTCGGGACGCGCAACCGAACCGACGTGCGCGCCGGCCCCGCATGGCGGTGACGGCGCTGCCCCAGGTCAAATCTTATCCGTCCCCCGCGTACCGACGTGGGCCCCGCGCGTCAGAGACGCAGCAGCACGCGATTCCGGAATGCTTGCCCTGTTCCGTGCCGCGTCCACCTATATAGCCAGGGAGAAGAGGAGACGGGAACGGCGGAACCGCGGTTCTTCGCCCACGGAGAAATCGGTGAGATCGGCGGAAACCTGCTTGATCGTCGGAGCTCGCATCGTCTGGTACGCCCGAATCTCCCCGCCGTTGTTAAGCTTCTTTGTTCACCTGTGCCTGTAATATTTTGCTCTAGGATAGCGTTGTTTTCAAAAAAAAGAAAAAAGAAAAAAGAAATTTTCGGTGGGTGGTGTTGCGTGTAGAGTTTCGCTTGTATTCTTTTTGCTCGTTCGATTTGGCAGATCGATAGTTCGCGGTGGTAGTCGGTTAGAACTCAGATCCGCCGATCCGTAGAGTTGGTTGGTTGGTCGGTTAGTCGGGTCCTGCTGTGTAGTGATCATGCGGAATTCCGCTCGAGTTGGAAGTGGGGAAATTTTTTCGGGTGTAGTTGCGGAGAAGAAATGATTTGGAAAGAAGAGTTCGAAACGCTTGGGTCCAGTTCTAAGAGTTGGATCCGTGGGATCGTTTAGGATTATGAATTTTTTTAAAAAAATTTGCTGTGATTCCGTTGCTTGTAAAATGTGCGCTAGGAAATAGGATGCACAGCAGTGGATATTCGATTGCTTAAAGAGGCGTATGTGCGTCGGTATGTATGTTGTTTCTAGAATGGTTCTATGTATTGGGTACATCAACTCCTTTTACGTATCAATCTCTTTTGTTTTAGTAACCGCAGATGGAAACGGTGTTTTAGTAATAGGTTGCCTGTGATTTGAACTCCAAACTTTTGTTTCTTGAAGTTTGGGACTATCTAAGATTCTACTTTTGGTTAGTTTTTGGATTGTAATTTTAAATAGCTTTGTGTATTCATCGATAGAGGCTGGAATTTTAATACGTGTTCCCATTTCTGAAAACATAGTAGCAATCTCTTAGTTGTTCTGTTTTAGCATATTTAGTCTATTGCAGCATGAGATTGGAGTAGGCCAATAGTTCAGTGTTACAGGGCAGGGCACATCCAAAGTGAAATCTACTGATCATCTGTTCTGTGCCTCACCTGATCATTGAGTGTGTTTAATTTGTGCGTAGCAAAGACCAATTTGTTATCCTAATGAAATATTACCACAGTAGGCAACTAATTCTGTGTTAAATGCCTAACTCAAGCTAGTAGTATCTTTTTGTGGTTTCTTCATTGCAACTCCTTAGGGCTTGTTCGTTTTCAAGGCAATGGGAGGGGGATTGGAAGGGAATAATTCCATTACTCTCTAGGTGTGGATTTAATCCCCTTCATTCCACTCCAATTCCCTCCTATTCATCTAACCGAACCTGCCCTTATGTGGATATGATCCCAGATTCCAGTGTCCTGTTTCCTCACAGCTTGCTACATGTCCTCTCTGCTCTTTTCTTCAGGTAGCTTGGGGACGCAATGGGAGGAGGCAAGGACAAGCATGACGAGAGCGACAAGGGGCTCTTCTCCAACCTGATGCACGGTGTTGCCGGTGGCCATGGGTACCCACCTCACGGCTATCCTCCGCAAGGCTACCCGCCACAGCCAGGGGCGTACCCGCCACAGCCGGGCGCGTACCCGCCTCCCCCAGGGGCGTACCCTCCCCCACCTGGAGCGTACCCTCCTCCACCTGGGGCGTACCCGCCGCAGCACGGCTACCCTCAGCCAGGTGGGTACCCGCCGCACGGTGGCTATCCTCCTAGCGGTTACCCCGGCGGATCTCACCAGGGTGGTATGAACTGCTCTTCATTCTATGTTTTGTTTCTTTAGTTCTTTTAGCTTTTTTCAGTTTTCCAAATAGGTTGGGGTATGTGCTCATTTTACTACACTTAGTCCCTGTGGATTGTTGGCTTTCTGTTGTTCGATACATTTATTTGTTCGCTGCAGCCATTTTCTATACTGCCAACATCTTGTGTTGAATCGTTTTGGGAGTTCAGCAGCTCTGTTTTATCTTTTCAACCTAATGGTGAAACTTAATCTGATTTGTGGCCATGGACTCTTGTGGTTGCAGGTCACAGCAGCAGCCACGGTGGTGGCCACATGGGTCTGCTAGCCGGAGGCGCCGCCGCCGCAGCCGCCGCATACGGAGCGCACAAACTCTCCCACGGCCATGGCGGAGGCCACGGAGTGTTCGGAGGGCACGGAGGCTACGGCGGGTACGGCCATGGCGGTCACGGAAAGTTCAAGCACGGCCACGGCGGGCACGGCGGGCACGGGAAGTTCAAGCACGGCCACGGCAAGTTCAAGCACGGCAAGCACGGCCACGGCATGTTCGGTGGCGGCAAGTTCAAGAAGTGGAAGTAATGGGATCGTCACTCGGCACTACTAAAAACTCTGTACTATAGCTGGGTGACCGGGCTCTGCACTATACTAGTACTTCGGTGCTCGATCCGGCTTGTGTGCGAGTGGCAAGACATGTGTGCTAATAATTGGTAGAAATGCTCGAAATTATTGTGTGGTGGTTTGATGCTGATACCCTGCTTTTAACGGTCTCCACTGAAAGAGGATCGTTCTGGTCCTGGCCGTGACTTGAAGCTGACGCTGAGTACTGATGCTTACAGTAAAAGTGCGTGGGCTTTCTTGGTGGAATCGAGCTAAGCGATATACTATAAAATTTGTATTTTTTTTGCGTGGCTATGCGTATACATAGGGCCTGTTTGGTTGGAGAATTTGCGTGGGACCTGCCGGCGTGGGGTATTCAGTATATATAACATGGATATGCTCATATGCATTATAAGTTTTTGCGATAATATTGAAGAAAATTGGAATGAAGCTATGGCCTGTGCAGATATCTGCTCAGGTGGAGACTACTTCACCAAACTAGGGACGGGGAGGCAGAGCACATGTTTCAGTCTTATATTTTTTTTGGACGGTGGTCTCATTTAAATTCTTTATTTGCCACTGAAACTTGGGAGTATTTCTTATTCACCATCAGATGAACACGAAGATTCAAAATATTTTTTTTTATATCTCTCACGCGATTGAAAGCAAACAACTAAATTACTCGCTGCGGGCATATATACTGGCAACACCAACACTGTACTCATCGTACCAGGTGAAGATACACAGATAATGGAAATTATAATGAAAACCAGATAAGGTTGAAGGCTATACCTACAGTAATTTTTGTAGCATATAGATGGGATGAAATATTTAAACTAAAGGATATGTGGGAAGTGTATTTTTGGCTGATGAATAAGATAGGGGTATAAGTCCAATGTCAGATAAGGAATTTACTCAATGGTTTTTTTATACACACAAAAATAAGCCGCTGATCAATAATGCTCAGTAATACACCATCAACGGATACTGAAAGTGCAACTATTTTCTTTAATTAGTCATTACATATGAAAGTTAATATGATTATTTAACAAAATGATGTGATTCTTTAATTTGAATAAACAATTTAAACAAAATTATTAATTCCGTGAGTAGTTTCATTAGTTTTGATGGGTTTCCTCCCTCTCTCTTCTCGAGGGGGGGGGGGTGCGAGAAAAACGAGACTGAGAACGTCCTCATCTGAGTGTGGCATGTGACCTTTCGCTGTAAAAAGGGCCCCCCTACAATATAAAAACAACGTCAATTGTCAGCCTCTTAATTGCTCGATCCAACGGTTCTTGTCACGTTCTCACGTGAGCACGTCGGTAGAAAATCTGCTTTAGGGGGTGTGCCTTGTGCGCATTTGTATCTGAGCTCTTGCTCTTCGGAATTAAATTTGCGAAACTTTAGAGCTGAATCCTTTGGGCAGTGAGAGAGGCAATCACTGAATCAGAATCATGTTGGTGGCAAAGATCGATCAAGTAATATAGTAGTAGGTTAAAATCAAAATTTTAGATTCTCCACTAGAGAAGACGATAGAGTGCTCCATAAATTTATGAAAGTTGGAGCCGAATCCTTTGGTCTG
>BCLH01002277.1:23264-54270 GCA_001602315.1 Zoysia pacifica | reverse complement strand
CACGCGGACGCGTCGTGGTCGCTGCCGCTGCTGGTGCACCCGGCGTCCCCGCGGAGGCGCGCGCGCACGGCGTCGTTGAGGCGGATGTACACGGCCATCTCCGACGGGCGAGCGGCCTCGCGGGCGTCTGTCGCTGTCTCGAGGAGGAGGTGGGGGGTGTGAGCCGCTACGGTGAGGTGAGGGGGAGGTCCGTCCGGCGACCCGGGTTTTATAGGGCGGTTGGCATGGACGAGGGGAAAAGGGTTTATTCCCTGGATTAACCGTGGCATCACAGCGGCGGGGGCACTTGAGCGACACGATCGCTAATAATCTGTGTCAAAGAAACACGGGGCTTTGAGAAGGGAGCCACGGAATATGCTTTTCCCTCTTCCATTGGCGTGTTGGCGAAGCAGGGGCGGCGCTAAAAATAGTGATTTTGTAGCTAATTCGGTCGGGGACAACGTTTATCTTAAGCTTCCATCCCATTCCATTACAGGTTTGTTTCTGGTGACCTGGTGCGTGTCTGTTTCTGGCCGTTTCTACCGCTGGCGAGAGAGCTTAACCATTACAAGCGTGGACCAGGCCCATCTCATGCAGGCGTTGGCCGTTCGGTTGGTCGCAGCCGTGCCAAACATCGTCTCTTCTCACACTATCTCTTTACGTACAATCAATTAAATAAACTATTTTGTATACGATCAGTTAGATTCAAAAGAACATGTCTCTTTAGATACTGAGTCAATCAATTTTTTATTGGGTCACTACATTAGTGACAGACTATTTCTTTGATGAGCGTCAGACAAACTCGTTTCGATATGAACAAAGTTTATGGCTTATGCTTTAAAGCCACAATTAACAAACCACATTGTTTTTATAAGGTTGTAAGTTAAAAAAATTTACAGTATTGAATATTTCTCCTATTTTCACGCTAGCATATTTCATTTCTATAAAGCATTTGGCAGTGACCCTTTGACCTCCAAAGGATCAAGAAGCAGGCAGGCAGCATATTCGCGGTTCTTTTGAGGAGGAACGGTGGTTCAGGTTTGTTTTTGTCCATCTAGAAATCGATGTATACTAAACAGCAGGAAGGGGGCAAGTTCTTATGTACGAGTAAAACAGGTAATGGGTGACTAGGCGCCGGGATTAATGAACGCGGCCGTATGCTGCGAATCGACAGAGAGAACCCGATCCTCGGATGGATTAAAGTTAGACGGGGCTTGTTAGCTGCGTGGCGTGGCGGCATATGCCTCGTCATGGCGGGCTTTTATGCGGTGTACACACGGGCTTCCGCTTGGGCGTTCCGCCCTGGGTGCTGCGTGGCCGCGGCCGCGTCGCTACTAGCCGTGGCGCCCGTTCTTTCTCGCGGCCGAGAGATCTACGCATGAGTCCTGACCTGTCGACTTGTTTACACTCCTAGTTTCAAGACTGCTAGTAGCACACATTTCATCATTCAGGTTTGACGAGGAAGAAAGTTTATTGCTACCTCCGTTTCAAAATATAAGTATTTTTAGATTTGAATAAAATCAAATTTTTTAAATTTTTATTAATAATATCTAAAAAATACATAATTTTTAATATAAAAATATATTTTTAATAAATGTTTATTTTAGGATAAATTTAAAAATATAATTTTTATATGATAAAAATTATTAATTCTACATTATTAATGATTAAAATGATAAAAAATTGACTTTGACAAAATTTGAAAGAGTAGAAATTACCCACTCTGTTTTAATATATAAGCACAAGTTAGTCAAAGTCAAACTTTTATCACTTTGATCACTAATATTATATAATTAATAATATTTTATCATATAAAAATTATATTTTTGAATTTATCATTAAATAAATTTTCATAAAAAATATATTTTTATATTAAAAATTATGTAATTTTTTAGATATTATAGGTAGAAGTTAAAAAAATTATCTTTATCTAAACCTAAAAATGCTTATATTTTAAAATAAAAGTAGTAATTAGTTCATGACATGGCTCGCGAGCGAGCGAAAAGCCACGTCCTTGGACATGGCTCGTCTTTGTCGTGCTCGACCGGACCCGGAGGACGCCACTTGCCATATTAAGGCCTCCTTTGAATTGCAGGGAATATTTTTAAATTTTGTGTTTTTTTTATAAAATTAAATTGAATTTTTTAAAATTTTTATATAATTTCTGCGAAGACCTAAGAAAACAAATGTCGAAACTTCGTCCACGTGCTGCGGACTTCAAGAAGGCGTCCAGATACAGCGAGCTTGTTCCTTTGGGCTTTGGGGTCCGTTTCTCTCCTGCTTGCATCTCATCATTCGTCTCGTCTCGCAATGCCAGCTAGGTTGGTGATAACGATCGGTACATACGTGCGTCCCGCATCTGGACGGGAAAATTGCTCGATACAATGCAGTGTTGGTGATAAGGAGCAGTACGTGTGTCCCGCATCTGGACGGGGAATTGGCTCGGTGCACTGCAAGGATGGTGATAATCGATGCACAGATATGGTTGGGGACACCCAGCTATGGAGAAATTTATGACCGGAATATAATAACGAGAAAGCGCTCTTGCATGGATGGGTGGTGGCGAATAAGATATGAACGAGCAGCGGAGTGGGCGTTATCACCAACTAATAATGGCACGAAAAAGAGTTTTGGGGGATCGATATCCTGGTGAACGGAAGGCAGCACGGCATGGTGGCCGCCAGCAGTTCGTCCGTGATGAAGAGCTACTTGCGCCGCCATTCCTGAAACAATTGCTAACGTCGTTCATTCTGCATGCATATACCTCCTGTACGTATGTCCAGACGGCACGCACGCATACAGGACTAGTCATGTGACCAGGAAACCCTGTCGCGATATTTTAAGCATACAACTCGATCGCGTGCTACTTATCTTCTACGGAGTAGTAGCGTTTTTATTATTTATGCTCATCTCTTTATACATACAGTATACTGAAAGTTTTGTATAGTACCGTGAGAGCCAGTAGCGTCTTCAGTTTTTGAGCTAACTGTGATCCAGGAACTTCCCGATGTGTTTGGCACCATCCACTAAACGGAACACCGGCGTGACAGAGGCATCAGAGTTTAACGAGCACGAGTTATCGACATTCATGTGCACTAATCTCCTAACCACAAAGCTATTATCTCCGTGCCGGCGACCGAGCAGCGGGAATAAGGAAGATCTCGATTTAATCGGCTAGTCCGCACTCCTTGGTAGATAGGCGAAGTTGAATGGTGCAGTGTTTGTTAGTATCTAAAGAGCGCGCCTGAGAGAATGAATGCAATGCTCTAGCCTGCGCGTGTTTCCACACACTGCTCATTATAAATATATCTGCTTTGCTAAGTTTCTTCAGTTTGTAATTGTATATTTTGAGCTAAACCGTGTAAGCTTTAATCCATTAGCTCATTCTTATACGATTGTAAATTGAATGTATTTCTTGGTTATAAAATGTTTTTTTTTGGCAGCTCAACTAGTAATTGGTTATGGTTCGTCATTGACATCGTAGCCAGGACCATTCTGTTGTCCGTACTAAGCCAATTTTTTTTACCTGCCTTATCTTGAAATCAATCCGAGTGTCCGGAACTTACCCTGGTCGTAGCATGCAGCCATGTAATGAGCCGTCCGTTATCAGTAGTACTCCTATCCCTGCTTTGGTTTTGGGTACTTACCCCAGCCCTTTCAGTGAACGTACATGCCCAGAACCGCAGGATTTGAAGAGATGTGCAGTTTCAAAACTGGGCACTATCCAACATGCGTCTGCTCAGCTACAAGCTTACTCGAGCCTTCCACCTAAATAATAAATAATGTTCAGAGGAATCAGTGCAGTTTCACAGAAAATCATGTTTATATGTTTCCTCCAATCAATGGAGGCCTAAACCTGGAACAAAAATGAATCCTGCAAGCGAGTTTATATATAAAAAAAAGCATACATTTCACTGCTCCAACAGCAGTTTCCACAACGGCCTAACAGAGAGAAGCATCGCGTGGTCTGGCTAAAAAAATGAGGCAATCTGCAGACTGCAGATCTCGTCAAAACTCGTTAGTACTAGCGAGCGATGAAATATATACACCAGCAATACTAATCGGAACGAGACAAACGGCCAAGATCTTTGCAACGACCTCAGCATACAAGTCACAGGTTTATTCTTTTGCTAGTTGATCAAGTCAATATTCAAGGCTCCACTCCGAATACTGACCAAGAGAAATCTCACTCACTTTGGTTATTTGTCAGTTTAAGATATCAAAAGAACAGGATTTCCTATCAGATTTGTGAACTCTGTTTATCCGCCAAAGGGAAACTGGGCATCATCTTCAACCACTTTAAAATGGTGAGGGTGGCTACTAGTGCAATGAATGTGCCACATTTTCAAGTATGCCCTTTCCAGATTTTTTACCTGCAAATAATTTATGATCAAAATGGGATTGCAAATAATGAAAAGATCAAAGATATGGAGCACAAACAAGATTGAAATGTTACCCAGCGAGCAGTATCAAACAAAGGACAGGTCCTCCGAACAGCCTTGAGCCTATTGGTAAGAGCTTGAAGTTTTGATGGATTATTGGCTACAAATACAGCCCTTTCTCATATTCTTTCAGGCTGCATAACAGATAATGTAGTTATATAAAATAAAAAGAGTTCAACAATGATAGAAATAAATTGTTGGTTCTTTGTTAAGAAATCTAACCTATTGACTATCATCTCATCCCCAACTCCAGTAGCTAGACAGAGTGAACTTGCAACCCTTGTTGCCATCTTCTCCAGAGGAAGTGTAATCATTGGGAGGCCAGCCCATAATACATCTGTACCAGTAGTGTGACCATTACACAGCGGGCTGTTCATTCAACAGTACGTCGAAGTTTTGCAAAGAAAAGCAAAAAAAAAAAAAAAAGAGAGTTTGCGATAAGTGAATAACAAGAGTGCAAGATTACGTGTCAAGAAAGAGGTTCACCAAGGCACTGCATCTGATATGCTCACTCTTTGCAGCAACTTCTGTAAATATTATTTGATCTGACCTTACTCCTTTGGAAATTGCATGTGTCAAAAAATGCAGAGTTAAATGCAGGCAGGCACACGAGTCCGCACGATAGGAGAGGTGGGATATTACATGCACGCAATCTCAATTCTCCCGCAGCTGGAAATCTCAACAGCCACAAAGCACTGTTTGGTACACGTCTGAGAATATTGCACCTGAGTTTGGAAAAAAGAAGATACGAGACTATCAGAATTAATACTACAGATGAACATGCTTGGCATACTATATACTAACTACCTCGAGAATTGTTGTAAAAAATAATTATATTGGTCATTGCTATTAAAAACATTTTTTAATGATTGTCTTATTATTTATGCGTATTTAAACTGGACACATGATGAATAATCTAAATATATTTGCTTCAAAATTACAGTTCAGCTGGTTTTCCTTCGAAATATAGTTCAGTTGGTTTACAGACATGTTATAGAAACTAGAGCTCAAAATTGCCTTGTGGGGACTATCAACATCCAAAACATCACCCTTAGGCAACAGGAGAGTGTATCATAAAATTTCCCATTCCAAACAATGCAATTAATTGCTTTTGAGACCAGAATATTCTACATGAACACATATTAGGTGTAACAGATAACATGGATTTAGAAGTACTTCATAATCTACCTTTTGGGGACTACCAACATGCAAAATGTCACTCTTCGGCAGGATATCATATTATCTCACTTCAGAACATTCAACTAATTGAAACTCCCAATAATCCACATGAAATGAGTATTAGCATCAATACATAATATAGACTTACCAGGTGTCGAATACATCAGGATCCATATTGTATAGCTGATTGAAGCATGCAAAAATAGTTTTTTCCTCTGGCAGGCCATAGTCAGCTCATTTGTATGGGCAAACAGGGTCAAGAACATCTTGATTTTTCTATGGCAAAGTAACCGAAATTATGGACATAAACTGGAATATGTCAACAGATCTTATTGCAATGATTTATTTTTGAGAAACTAAACATAGGCAAAGATGAAATTTGCCTCCTCGACAACTAGGGAACCACAAAGATTTCTTTTCTCAAAAAGGGAACCATAAAAATCAATTACACAATATGACTAATGGATCTTTTTACTATCACAGGATCAAATCATGAAGGCAGAAAACCGAGAAACAAAAAAGATCCATGAGAAAAGGTTGGGAAATGAAGAGGAGCAAAAGTTGGAGAACTATAGCATTGTCCCTAATATTTATGATGCATATATTCTCAACATACCTGCTTGTAATCATTCACAAAGTAACAGTGAGGAAGGTGGACAAGTTTTTCTGAATATATGTGCATATTTCAGCGGCGAGACAGACTGGCAGAACAATAAATTGAAAATTAATATGATGGCTAATAAAGCACTTTTCATTAACATAGGATACTGAGCAGAACTTCAATATTTACCTCATCAGTAATCAAATAATCAATATAATTTGCTCCAGTAGTTGACGGAAATCCCATGTAAGAAACTTGGATTGGAGCTGGTTGCATGGCAAAAATTTCATTCTGTGCACCCTGAATTAGAACAATTTATTGCACAAAAAAGTGCAATGAAAAAACTGAAATGTAACTTTGTTGGAAGCAGAACTTTACACAAGACTTTATACTATAGAGAAGAACCAGATTACATGACTTATAGAGTAATAGGTCAAAAGATATCAGGTAGACATGATTTACAGTTCACAACTCTAATGCTATCACCTTCAGAATTATGTACATTCCTTATTGTGATTGATGCACTCCCATGGCTGGGTGACAGAAACAAAGTAGTCGTCGAGTAGAGCTGGGATTCTTATTAGGTATGCTAATGCAACTCTGGAGCCAGACCAATTTTAGGGCACAAATTACAGCACAATAAAGAGAGCTTTCTGAAAATAGCAGTCTTTACATTAAAGTAATAGCATTATGACTAATTGTCCCAGTAAATATACCCTCCCTCTGTTCTCAAAAGGATGCCACTAAGGACAAGTGATTTAGAGAATGGAGGGAATACCTTTGTATATCCATTAAGATTTATAAGAATTTGTATCTTGTCTTCATTGATAATTTTAGCAATCATATCAGATGACATTGTTGACACGTCAATGAAGTGCTCTGCTTCACCCTTAATACGTTGCCTCCATTCAGTACCATCATCTCGGCTCAGGGCATAACAGAAAACCTGAACATATTAACTCACAAGTAATCATTTCCACTGCAGATGAAACAAAAATGGTAATAAGCACGTAAAAGGGCAGGGCAGAAGACTATGTAACCTCTATTGTGTCTTGATTGTGCATTCCAAATACAGAGCCCATGAGATGAGATAGAGGATGGTTGCCAAAGTCACTGCTCACGTATCTAGAAACCAAATGGATAAACAGGGTTTGTCAGGGAGCAACAAACAACTCAGAAGTCAGAACAATATTTAGCATAGCAAAGGCAGATCTTGTACCTAATCCTAAGCCGTGAAGTTCTTTCATTAGTCCTGATAGGAACACGAGAAGGATATGCAAATGGTGGAAGCCCAAAACGTGATGCAATCAAAGAGTAATGTTCTGCATATTTTTTACTAAAAAAGGGTTCAATAAGTCATTCCAAAAATGTGGGTGTAGGCTTATTATCAATTCATCGCTATAAAGAATAATTAGAGAGACCAGTGCAGAAAAGAAGTCTCACCTGATTTCTAATGTAAGAGTTGGATCAATGGGGAATGCCATAGCATGGAATGGTTGTACACTTGGGAGAATAGACATCTGGAACAGTGATCAATAAGAGTGTCAACAAAAGCACCCCCTAAGACTCAAATGTATATTTTTTAAAAAAGTAAAGAACAAAGGTGTGAAAAGCACATGCCTTTATTTGTTTCCTGATAATGCTCACTACCTCGGTAAACTTCTCTGCCATCCCAATCACATATGCACTGCAAAAATGGAAGGTAAACCAAACAAAACAGACCGGATCAATCAGCTCAGTTTTTTTTTCATGTAATAAGCATGCAGGTTTTGTTTCCTCAAACGACCATTTGCTTCTCGTATAATTTTACCCATTCTGATGTAATGGGTAGTAAACTGAAAATAATTTGTAACTTCTGCTTAGCATTTCAGAAAACGTCCTTATTATCATTAAGGAATAATTGAAGACTTATGTCGGATAAAATGAATACATTATGTGGCAGAAAATTTATCTCACCTGTAGAGTGTGCAAGAGATTACAGGTAACTTCGGAAAATCTAGGCGTAATTGCAAGGTCTGCTTGTAACTGATAATTGCTGCCTCCATTAGGCCCCTGAAAATGATGGTACAAGATGATAGTGTGTATGCATGAAATAGTATAGCTTCGCTGTCTTTCAGTGCACATTCTACTAGCAATAGTTTAGATAGGAAACGCATTTACATGTCTTTATATGCATATGCCAAATTTGCATGAGCTCCAGCCATAGTTGGGTTTATTGTAGTAGCCTGAAAACAATCTCGTATTGCTTCACTGACTCTGCCTGCTTCTTTCAATATGTTCCCTCTATTCACAAGACCGTCCGCAGCCAAAGGATCAACACGGAGTACTTCATTATAACATGCTATGGCATTAGCATGCTTTCCCTATTTAAGCAATGAGGAAAAAACAGTCATTTTTCTAGGTAAAAAAAACTATTATATATGTGAAAATATAATGACAGAATTGAATATATAAAGTGTAAGTTTCTAAAATGGTTGATGGACAGAATGAAATAGATTAATAAACAAGTACCTGTTGTTTGTAAATTATCGCTAAATTGTTGTAAGGTGCTGATAACCCAGTAGTAACTGTAATAGCTGCCATGAAATGTGAAGCCGCTATGTCCATCATGCTTCTGCGAGTACTTTCAAATATAATATTGCACAATCTGAATAAAAATATCCATATCCTAATAACACTCACCTCTCCAGATAAATATTCCCAAGGTTTGTCAAGGCTTGTGGGTGTTTTGGTTGAAGAGCAAGGCATGTCTGTGAACATCAATGTGCATGTTGACCAATGAAATATACTGTAGTGTATTATAAACATGAAATCATAAAGAAAAAGACAATGAAGTCAATGGCTACCTGGTAGCAACTAAATGCCTCATCATTTCTTCCGGAATCTTTTAAAGCATTTCCCTTCCAAAGAAATAAGTAATACATCATCATGATTTATAATAAAAGGGAACAGGGATGCAATTAGAATAGAAGTATAATAATAAAACGAACCATATTATTGTAAGTTTCAACACATGACGGATTGCAGTTAATGGCATGTCTATAGCTTAAAATAGCAAGATCTAGTTGGCCTTGTTCATAGTAAATGTTGCCAAGATTACCTACAAATAGACAATCTCATCACAGCGCACACATACATTCATGGTATAACAACAAATTAACATCAAATATGTTGCATTGTAAACATGAGATCATGGGTTCAAGTCCTGGAAACCGCCTCTTGCAGAAATGCAAGGAAATGCTGCGTACAAAAGACCCAAAGTGGTTGGACCCTTCCCCAAACCCTGCTCAAGAGTGAGCTGCGTGCACCGGGCTGCCCTTTTTTACAAGGGTATTTTCTTCAGTCAGTTCAGTGCGTTATGCAACATAAAGAACTGATTATTGCAACATCCTATTTTCTTCAGAGCAACATCCTAAAAATAATAGTCCTTAAATTAAACCAAATAACAGCATCCAATTGTCAGCTACAAAGATGACTCGTGAAACTACAACAAAGGCTTTTGTACCAAGCAAGTTGGGTAGGTTAGAGATGAAACCCACAAGAACCAGCAAAAAAAAAGTATAGAAGAATAACAATAAAAATAACTCAGCGCATCAACTAAGCTAACGACTATTAATCCAGAAGTCAAGTTTCAGCTGGCAATCCATGGCTCACTTCTCTTTTCTTACTCAATGTCAATGATAGTGTAAAATATACACTCACCATAAGGTATTGCATTTTGTGGGTTTGCTTGTGCTGCATTCAGATAGCATAAAATTGCATCCTGACGCATTCCAACATTCTGAAAAGAAAATATTCCCATAAATATGTCATAAGATATTTCCACATGAAACTGCCAACAGTCATAAACTGAATGATACCTTGTAAAGGTTGCCCAAGTTCATATGGGCATCATAAAATGTTGGTTTCAATTTAATTGCTTCCTGGTGATATAAGAATTTCATAGAAGAATTAGATTTTTTTTGCACTGGTCACAAGAGTATTAGTTACAAAGCAAGAGCATCAGTACAAGAGGTTTCATGGTGTAGAGACGTGTTTACAAAATTAACTTAGTGATCATACATATTAACTCAGGATAAAACTGCAATATGTGGATTCTAAGGACAAGTGTCAAGCCAAGGCAGAGCACCACCTGATAGTAGAGAACTGCCTTATTGAAATCACCCCATTGCACGAAAATTCCAGCAATGTTATACCATGCACTTGCGCAGGTAGGTGTTATGCTTACAGCATCTCTGTAGCAGTTGTATGCCTGCACAAAATGCAAGCCACATCAATCTCAAAATAATGGTGTGTAACCATGTCTGCTCATTCATTACTCTGAAGCAACATTACCACAAAAAAAAAAAACCTCGACCTCACGGGGGGGGGGGGGGGGGGGGGGGGGAGGGTGTGGACATCCCTGGGCATTGCATTAAGAAGAAGATATTCTCACGTAGGTTAAGCAAACCACCCACCAAACAGTTGCCCCGCTGTTACACAGCGGCACCATAGCCCATGTGAGAATGAATGACAAAAGACCTAGGCCGGGCCTTAGACATGTGCTTTGGTGTGGACATACGAGCAGATTTTTTTAACCCCAGACTGAAATTCGCTCCCAAGGGGAGTCAAACCCATGACCTAAGGAGTGCTACTAGAACCAACTAAACAACTCTAGTTCCAAAGAAGCATAGCAAACAAGTATGCAGTTTTCAATTAGAACTACAACTGTGAAGATAAGTCAACTGCACACCACAATGTTACACTATCCATAGTGCAAAATGGTACATCTGTTATTTTCTTTTTCAACGACATTTTTCAAGATGCTACGAAATTTTGATGGATGTCACTGGCTAAGGAAAACATTTTAGGAGAACCATCAAGCTCCATAAGCAGTGAGTGAAATAAGTGAAGCAAAATGGGTAGGAATGAAGCCAAAATGTATGGTTTATAAATGCCACTTATAAAGGCAACATATGTGTGATATATGGTACGAAATGCCTGTTATGTAGGTGATGTCGAATTCAAGGTAGATTAGTAAATAATACCATGGACAACAGAAGTTTTTATTTCCTTACCTCTCCATATGATCCTTGTGCCTTCAATATGTCACCAAGATTGCAGTATGCATCAGCCTGAAAATGCAAAGTGATAATCGAAACTTCCAGAATGCTAGGTGAGTTACAAGTTTGTTCACTGTCACCCAATCACAGGAGTAGTGAGCAATTACCAGACGAGGATTTAGTGCAAGCGCTTGATGGAAACACTTGGTTGCCTCCATGAGATTTCCTTTTCGATTATATGCATGTGCCAAGTTTGAAAATGCATCAGCAAAGGTGGGTCGGAGCTACAAATTGCAGTTTAGCATCAGTGTAAAAGCTGATATAAAAAATACATTAACGCAAGCAAATATTTAAAAAATACAAGCACTATATCCAGGTGCATATTATGTTTCCTTTATGTATTAGAAGTAAATGATAATGTCTTATAATATGGTGCCAGCCTTATTTATCAAACATCATGATTGAAATACATGTGGAACAGTTAAAGTTAACTTAATTTTAATTGAACATTGCTAGCTCATTTTTAGTAGACATCACAAGCTCGTTTCGCTGATAATAACATGGAACACATCCCACAGATAATTTAAAACTCAGATGTAGGCAAATGCAGCTCACTGGAGCTACTCTAAGTTATATTCCATTTTTGCCAAATTAGGATTCCTAGAAACAATGGTGGAGACGTTTTCGAGTTGTTCCCCAATTACATATCAAGCAGAAACATGATAAAAATAAAGCAAAATAGGAACTGAGTCTAGCTCAGTTGGTCATGGTTGAGGATGCTCATCAACCACCCAATTATGAGTCATCTTTTGACACAATTTTGAGTGTTTAATTCTTCTTATTTACAATGCCAACTTGTTGTTCCTGGATAGACCAAGTATTTTAATAAAAACAATACAGCTGTTGAATAATTGGAATTTAAAATATGATTACAAACAGTTCAATTGACAAAAAATACTTTGCTAATCAAGATTATAACAGGATACCATTTCAAAAAATATCATTTGCCTTAGTTTTAAATACTTTGTGAAAACGATATGCACCATTATGAACGTTACGCGCTATGTAATTGTAGCAAAACAGTAATAAAATACAGTGACAAAAAACAGGGATTGCAAATTAATAAGGTTATGTAGCCACATAATTGATAGATTAATCCTGCACTCAAATACATTTATTGTTCATACATCTTCTGAGCATAAATAACTGTCATATCTTTCTTTTTTTTGTTAAGAAAAAACAGAAGCGCTTCCATATAAAACCAGCAATGCGACCTTCTATTCGTTATTTTGAGTCTCATTTCAAAGAAAACATTCCCCATGCAAGCTTCAGCCTGCAGATGCCACTCTTACCTGAATTGCATGCTTGTAGTACTGGATGGCACGATCTATATTGCCTTTATCCTGCAACAGACAATAGAACGAAAATAACGCATGAAGAAAGGAATATCACAGATTGTCGGCACCTATACTCTCCTGAGGAGAAGGTCTCACCCTCCATGCATTTGCCATGTTGTCAAAGCACTCTGGTAAATTGGGCTGGATCGCAATGGCCTCCTCATTCTTCGCGATGCACATGTTGAAGTCCCGCAGCTAAGAATTTTTAAAAAAATATAAGATAAGGCATCAATACAACACTCTGAGGCATACCAAAAAAACACGTACGAGTAACTTGAGGCTGGATTTCGCAGGAAAACCTGGTAATAGATGGCACCGATCAGCAGGAGGTTGTCCAAATTCCTCGGGTTCTCAATGTACAACACATTGCAGTGGTCCAGTGCAGTCCTGTAATCCCCTACGTTGTACCTCTGCAGCGCGATCTCCAGGCGCGAGCCCTCGTCAACTAAACGAAATCGAAACACTACAATTCAACATTTTCCACCACCGAAATTCCGATCGAACTGAATTACGCGAACAGGCAAGAGACCAAGGGAGCGTTCTAGAGCGATCCGAACCTTGGAGGGGGTCGAGTAGCAGAGTATCGATCGCAGCACCGAGCTGCTGCGGGTGCGGTTGGGGAGGTAGGGGCTGGTGGAGCGCAGGGCGTTCCACCCCGGCGGCCACGGCGCTGCCGAAGCCGCAGACGCCGCCAATGGAGCCGCCAATGGAGAGCATCGCGGCTGTCCGCAGGGTAGCGGAGCATTCGACGGTGGCGTGCGACGGCCAAACCCTAACCCCTGGGGCGGCCAGCGGCGGCGAGCTTCCGCGTACGGGTGAGACCCGGGAGGGTGGGAGGGGAGTCACGCCTTCCGTTTCGGGCGCTTTTCCAGAGGATGGCTTTTTGTTATGTCGGCAGATTTCCACGGTCGGGTCGTTTGTAGGTGACGTGGACGCCGCGGCGGACGGCGCCGGGGCTCTGGGCCCGGCTGCCGCTGGATTTAGGGCTTGTTTGACTTTTAAAGCTGTTTGGTGGCTTGTTAATTTTATTGATTTTTATAATATATATTTAACTTTTTTGTACATTAATAGACAGAAAAACAGTTTTAAATGAGCTTTTCAGCTTTTAATTTATTTTCTCAGAAGCAAACTTTTCAGTATTACAAAAGTCAGTTTTTTAAAACTTTGTTTGTAAACAAACTAGGCCTTACAAAGATTTGGAAATCGGATGGGCGCAGGAGCTTGATGCGTCGATGGCGTGGCGGTCAGAGTCGAGCCGTTGAATTGGACCCCTCGGGGCTGTCGCTTTTGGACGGAGGGGATGCGGCATCGTGTGGATTGGGCTGGGTGGGTCAATCTTAGTTGGGCTCACATGACAATCATTATGGACCGCCTTCTTAGGAAAAGATACGATGGCCCGCAAATATCACCTTCAAACCCATTATGATTCTCGAGCTGATTCAGAGACTTGCGCCTATTTCTTCGATGTTCTTTTCAAGGTTATAATAAGGAAGAATTAGATCGGTGCCATTGGTTCAATTACGGTTTGAACTCTCGTTATTGCTTTTTGTGAATTGAGGCTGGCGACATTGGTTTCAAAAACTTTTAGGTTCATGCCACTGTCGTTTCATTTCGTAAGAAGCCGTCAAAGATTTACCATGATAACAGACGGTAAGATGCCAAAAATGACTAAAATACCCCCAAAGCAAAATGCCTTCGTCACTCTATTCTGAATCACGGAGACCGGCACCCCTTTGTCTCTCTTGAGTCACGGGGGTGGTAATCTTCCCACAATTTCAATGCCTCAGCTTTTCTATTCGATTCCCCAACCCTAGAAATCAAATCCAACTGAGAGAGGATGGAGCGCGTGGAGGCAAATCAGCCTATGGCTGCTGGAACGATTCTTGCTAGGTATGTGTTCAACTCTTTTTTCTCGTGGATCTGTTGCCCGTATCTATTCATGATAGATTTGATCCTAATCCCATCCGTCCCCTTTATAGCGTCAAGATGCGGCTAGAAATTTGTTCTCCGACGTTCCTAAGCAAGCCAGATAATGAACCATCGGTATGGAGAAAGAGAAAAAAAAAGTGGTCGTAGATGTGGATATGAGTACATATACAACGAGGAATCTACTAGATGATTTGAGCAATATTACTATGTGAGGTTCACGCCAGATGGTTAATTTGTTCTATGCAAAGAATGAGAACTATAGTTTTTTTCGACTAGAATCTGACCAAGATCTTGTGAATGCTTTTTATTTGTGCAAAGATGCCCATTACATGTATGTGTCATTTGAGATTAAGGACATCCCTGGTCCTCTGCAGGCCATACCTAGTTCAAAAAAACCAACCAAAAACAGCAAGGCTAGTTCTGTTAAGCAGTTAAAGTACACTCCATATAATGATACACCTAACTCAAATGCCAGTGCTGAAGCTCCTCTAGATGATGATGTGCACTCTGATAGGGACTGATGATGGCTCTATGCATGTGCATTCGTAGTGATAAAAATTGTCATAGCAGTGATAATTCCTTGTATAGTGATTATCAAGTAGATGAAACAGATGATGAGATAGGAGAAGACGCATTTGATTCCACAGAGTACTCCTTTAATTTTGAAAATACATGTATTGACAAGGGTACTAAATTTTTAGATGCTAAAACATTCAGAAAAGTGCTTAGGCACCATGCTATAGTTCATGATTTTCAGTACCACACTGAGAAGGCAGACATGAATAGAGTCAGAGTAAATTGTACTGGAGAGGGATGCAAATGGAGGCTTTATGCATCTAAAACAAGGGATAAGAGTGCATTTCAGTTAATACCTTGAACCAGTTTTCTGTTGTTTCAGTGATGCTACAGTAACATTGCTTATGTATATGTAATAATGTGTTGCAGGTCAAAATCAATGATGTCCCTCGTGCTTCTTCATCTGTTAACAAATGTAATGACAAAATGGCCACTTGTGAGTGGATTGCTGATAGGGTGATAGATTGGCTGAAGAGTGACCCCCAACTTGGACTAAGGGCACTAAAGATAAAATTCAAGAGCACTATCACATTGAAGTAAGTATAGTAGGGTTTTTGCTGGGAAAGAAATGGCACTAGACATAAAATTTGGCAACTATGCTCAAAGTTACCTTGTGTTGTATTCATTTAAGGAAGAGTTACTTAGGAAGATTCCTGGTAGTATTGTCGAAATAGATACTGAAATGGTGAATAATAAGGTGTGCTTCAGAAGAATGTTTGTTGCACTGAAGCCATGCTGTGATGGATTTCTTTAGGGTTGTAGGCCTTACTTAGCAATGGATTCAACTCATCTCACAGGAAGGCAAAGGGAACAGCTTGCTGCAGCTTGTGCAATTGATGGACAGAACCTCGTGTACCTTGTTGCATATGGTGTTTTTGAGTCTGAATCCATTGAAAGTTGGGAGTGGTTCATCACAAATGTAAAGAAGGTAGTTGGTTTCCCAGAAGGATTAGTGATTAGCACTGATGCAGGGAAGGGATTAACTCAAGCTGTGACTGATGTTTACCCTGGAGTGGAGCATAGAGAATGTTTTAGGCACTTGTACAAAAATTTCAAAAAGAGGTTCAGAGGAGATGATTATGAAAGGCACATGTGGCCTCTTGCACTAAGTTACAATGTGGATGGATATAATCATCACTGGACTTTCATTGCTAGGCATCCAACTGTAGTTAAATGGCTAAATAAAAATCACAGTCTTTTGTGGGCAAGAAGCAAATTTTCAACTTACTCCAAGGTCGATTATGTCAACAATAATCTGTCAGAGTCTTTTAATAATTGGATCAAGCAGTACAAGATGCTAAACATTGTAGACTTGATGGATAAGATAAAAGAGCTTATCATGAAGAAATTTCATCATAGAAGGGAGTTTGGTGAGAAGATAGACATTTTAAAGAGAATAGTGCCATCAGTTCTCAAGAAGTTGACTCATCAAACTAGAGCAGTGGCTTCATACAATGCTGTAAGGTGCAATAATGAACTTAGTGAAGTCAGCTCTAGAGATTCTAATGGAAATCCTATTCGAGATACTGTGAATTTGCAAGAAAGGAATTACACATGTGGTAAATGGCAGATGACTGACATTCTATGTCTTCATGCACTTGCTCTAATATGTACCATTAGACAGTATAAATTGGAGAAGTATGTAGATGACTTCTACTCAATTGATAGATTTAGAAAGGTATGTGAAGGCATTTTGTATCCCATGACTGATAAGACAAAATGGCCTGTTGTGAACTCTGCCTTCATTTTGAGGCCACCTGTGGTTAGAAGGCAATATGGGAGGCCAAAGAAGGAGAGGATCAAGGGCTCAGAAGAACATGTTAGCAAAAGAAAGCACAAATGCAGCAGGTGTGGCCAGTTGGGATATCACTACCCAAAATGCACTCGTAGACCAGGATCTGAACAAGGTTCTGTTGCTGCAACTAAGAAATCCAAGATAGTTCCTTCAGTTTCATCTACTTAGTACATTAATGTAGTTTTTTGTTGCATAGACAAATATTATGTAATGTGTGTCGTATAGACAACTTTATTCTGTTGCATCTGGTGTTTTGTAATCTGAATGGACAAGTCACTTTGTGATGTATGGACAAATTTTTATGCAAGAATTTGATCTGTGACATCTTGTGCCGTAGCTGAAAATTTTTCTTCATTACTTAAAAATAACAGATACAATGCAGAACACTAGTAAGATACAACATATCAGTTTCACATTATCTAAACTACTCTTCATTGCCATTATATTTTTTCTCAAATTTTTGTCAATGATCTGCGTCTCTGGTTCAACCAGCCTTGCTTGTCTCTTGCATAGATCTGCCACCTCATTGACTTGAGCACTTAGAGTCTCAGCTTATTTCTCAATTCTTGCATTTCTGCACCCTGGTTTCTTTCTTTCATTAACTTATCACAGTATGTTTGGAACAAATCTTCCTACACAAAGAATCTACATCCCCCTATCTGCGGGATGAACAACAAAAATAAAGAAAAGCTTGAATCAACAAAGAAAAAAGAAACATCAGATTCAGATTTGGCTTATCGTCTAATTTGGACACCTAAAAACCACCTATCAAGATTCTTTTTGTTCCTGCTTTTAGTCTAAGGGCTCTCATTTCACAATCACAGCGTATGATGTTATGGAGTGGTCAGAGTTGCTAGAGAGAAAGATAGGGTAAAAGAAGAACTGAGGGGCGACGGGGTTAGAAAGCAATGAGTGGTGAGAGTGCATATAGGTGTCTTTTTATAGCCAACGGTGCTGAAATTTTTTGACGCTAATCTTTTCCGCCGACTGAATAACAGTCAGCCAGTGACATATTTTGAATAAAACTAAAAGGTGTATAAGGTCTTTTGTACCAGAAAACTACTTCAGATAACGACGTCATCTTTGAATAAAATGGCAGTGGCATGCCTCAATTCGCGAAAAGCAACGGCGAGAGTTTAAACAGTAATTAAACCAATGGTATAGATCTAATTTTTTCTTATAATAATGTCAGAGCTGGTCAGTATTTTATTTTTTTTTATAGTAAGGCTTTATTTGAAACGTATGATTTTCATAAAATCATATATAGTAGAAATATAACAAAAATCAATTCAATTTTATAAAAAAAAATCATAAAAGTAGAAAAATATTCTTCATTCGAGAGGCGGGCTAAATGTGTGTTTGGATATTGTTGAATCTGGAGTACTACGCTCTAGACCTGCAGGCTACGAGCTGCGGTCCGATTCTATCCTGTGTAAGTACACGGCCCGCGACGGAGACCGGTACCAGCGGATCACGTACTGTAGCAGCAAGGGGTAGGTATATGCCGCATGCATCGTAGCCCTGAGCAGAGAGGGGCACCGGGCGGCACATGTCGGGGCGCAGGGACCTCAAATCAGCGAGGCCCCCGGTCGGCGAGGCGACCGATGTGATGCGTCCAGTGTGTGTCCCTGAACCGTGTAACGTCTCCCCGCGCGCTCCAACCCAAACCTCCAACACCGAGTCGAATCTTGTCGCAAACAAGAGCTCACGTTGGCACCTCGCGGCCTTCGCCGCGCGTGCGTTTAAGTTGCAAGTGGCGGTACCGATCTACTCGCGAGCCACGTGATTAACTGCAAATCAAATTAAGTATGTGAGCTTTACGAAAACACGAAAACATGTGAATCGTATCATTTGATATAAAAAAAATATATGATTATTTTAAGAATTCAATAACTTATTCACTCATCATATAATATATCACTCTATTATTACATATACAACTAATTCAAAATATTAGTAACTTTAAAATCATGATTTTTTCTTGTTCTATTGAGTTCAAAATTGATCCCAGAATTAAAACCTCGTATTCACAATATAAAATTTTAACAAATTTAACTAAAATTTGTTAAAAAATATTCTAAATAATAGTAAGCAAATTTATGCAAATTAGTATTAATAAAACAAATATAATAAAGTTGCGGACTTTTGCGGATTGTTACGAACGTACTGTTTGTTCGATGCGCTTTACGACGAATAATTGTTAAGTCGCGAATAAAATATCATAAATCTTAAAAATCACTAACATAATTATGAAACCGCTCGGGTCGCTACAGGACAGGAGTGGGTCGCCTCCCGCTTTCTAGGAGTGATTGGTTCGTTGCACGATGTCTCGGCTAGGTCCACTTCATGTAGCCTGCGCTAGTTTGGTTGCCAGGCCTCGCCCCCCGAGCCAGGCCCACGAACGTGCAGGCGAGCCCCCGCAGCCTGGCCCGACTGGTACGTGGGGATCGAGCTTCGCTGCCGGGCCAGGCTGCGTCTGTCCAGCACGCGGAGCATCCAAAGCGATGCGGTGAAACTCTCTCTTCTCCGGCTCTCCCCCACCACCTTCTGCTCTCGGCGGCGAGGCCACCCCTTCCCTGTTCGGCTTGTCTATGAGTCCATCCGTGAGGTGGCTCAGTCAGCGTCAGGGTCGTCGGTGGGCGGGAGCAAGGTGGAGATGGGCGTACCAGGTCGGCTAACGGGCGCGGCCTCCGCCACGCTCGCTGTCGCCGCCACCGGGTGGCGGATGGTGGAGGCCGTGCGGAAGGACTTCGAATGACGCTGCGGACGGCCGACGGACTCTGCATCTCTCCAATCCTGTCAATGCTGCTGCTTGTCGTCGAGGTGGCGGTGAACTATCAGGGCTAGACCTCGAGATCCTCACTCCTCTCTATCGATGGGCTCTTCATTTTTGTAAACACCGTGTCGCCGGCTGGATGCACCTCGTGTACCTCGTGAAGCAGCTGAAATTTCTCATCGCATCGTGCTGCTTCATCCACTTCATCTTCTACCTCGAATGCTTCTGGATCAGGATCAAGGGCATCAGATTTGTGCAGCTGGCCGCCGCTAAGGAAGATGATGCAGGCACCGAGGACTTATCCATAGTGCTGGTGCAGATTCATGTGCAACGATAATGAGGTAAACACTATTCCTTAATTATTTCAATTAATTGCGACAAGTTACGATTTGAAGGACAACGATGGGAGAGAGATTGAGCTCCATCTTTCCCTTTACGTAATTGCTTTTGCTCTTGTCTTCAAAGCAGATTTAGGTCCTCCACCTTTCCCTTGATGTATATGCTATGATGATCTAACCGTGTGATATAAATGGTGTTGCTCATACATAAATTGTGGTGATATTGTGGCTAATAATAGTGGTTTCAGTGTATTTTGCTTTCTTTGACTTAAATTATTGTGGTTAATAATAGTGGTTAAAGCTCCGATGATATTTAGAACTTTACATTTTCACCATTGGTGCCACAGTTGGCGCGAAAAGTCTTGGCGTTAGATGTTGGGTGAAAAACGGTGGAAATCTCAGTTGAAGTCTTGCGCGAAAAGTCTTGATGCTAGATGTTGGGTGAAAAACGGTGGTAATCTCACCAATCCGATCCAAAGTAACCGGATCCTTTTTCATTCGGTCTACCACACACCATGACAACTGACCTAGAGAGGAACACACAAGCAAACCAATCACCGATAGCTGCACTCATAGATCCTGGCTCAGCTCGGCCTGCGTGAGCCTCCCAGCCAGGCTCATGTTGATACCAGCAACCAATCACTCTCTCTGCTGCTCCTGTTCCTCACGTCCCGGGGTGGGGGCACTTGTCGAGCTCGTATACGCCCTACATTAAAAGGCCCGCTGTCCTGTCATACTCCATACATTACACCAAGTACTCCGAATATTGTTTTGGTTTGCCACATAATAGTACTCTAGATTACTGTCAGGGAGTAATTTTGACGTGGACGCGATGATCTGTCTGCTGTTGTCCCATGGATAGTTTTGGACATGTAGTTTTTGTTGGATTTGGTACCTGTAGTCCTGGTCAACTTGCTCTTGGCCTTTGATGATTGCATGCATGGCTGTGAAAAAGCTGAGACGATTGAACTCTTCCCTTCTTTTTGCGTGTGTGCAGCCAAGTGAGGTTCTGAGGTGATGGTTCGAGCAAAGGTGTTTGAGATGTTTTTGACATCTCCGTGGCTTTGAACACTGAAAAAGTGAGCGTGTCTCTCAACGGATGCTGCTGCAGTATCAATTGACTAGTATGAACGGATGTTGGTGTTGTTCTACTACTATCAATAATGTTCTGTGCTGAAGATGATCTGCAAAACTAGATGTGCTTTGCAACGATAAATGAGTCCAGTACAATTCTTAAACGAAAGGAAGGACATGTTTTGGGCTATGATTTCACATTGCTTTGCGTACTGAGCAGGGACGTCAGGCTGTGTTGCCTGGTTTGACAGCTTCTCCATTTTCTACTGTACTAGCAGAAAACAATTGAGCAGGGACGTCAAATTTCTGCGGATTTCAAGCGTGTCGTCCAGATCAGAACCAGCTGGGTTACACTCGTGTCCCGTACTCAAATGCGAGAGGCGTTTGACTTCACGGCTGCAGCTTTGGCGTCACTTAACGCTCATAATGGTAGCAGTACTAGTACATTTCAGCGATGACGGTGATGCATTGCCCTTAACTTCAAAGCCAACAGAAAATTGCGTTTCACTCCAATTCCACCGCGGAACATGCACGCAGCAGGAAACCCTGTCCTCCGAGTAGAGAGCGTTCCACGTTTCGCTCGTGCCGGCGCCACCCACAGGACCATGATCGCGCATGCAATGCGAGACTGAAACGCCTCCGCTCATGGCGACCAGACCACGATCTCGCTCGTCAGGCGCGCATCGTCCATTCACGTCGTCGAGACCACGAACTCCTGTAGAGAATGTACTACAGTACTATACAAGACACATCACGTTGTAGCTGTACTACGGTCCTGTGTCCTGCCAGTATTAAATGGGTCATCGCCTCTGCTTCGCCTTTCCTCCGTCTCTCGTCCCGGCTGCGGAACAATCTCCGGCGAGTTACGACCCTGTCGCGCTCGATTTGCTGCGAATTTACGGCGGGTTTGTTGATGTGTTTCGTCAGAATTGATTTACAGAAGCTTTTACTGAAGGTTTGGAACAGAGTAATCGGATCTGGAAGCAGTGAATACTGCTCCAAGACTAAGATGTTTCTCCTATTCATGTTTTGGAGGTAGTAGGTCAGCGACATCCTGCACGCACAAGATAGTTAGATCCAGCTCAAAGAAAAGGAGTGCTCAGAACGATCCCGTTCCGGAGCGTGATCACAGCCTGAATGATTGGGACTCCCCGAAATGGACTGGTAGCTCGAATTCTTAACTGCCAGAGAGAGAAATTTCTGATGTGGAGTAGCTATAGATAAACAGGATCAGCGTAGCATCGCCTGAATGCCGTCGCATTGCTTTGTCTGATGATGTACGCCCAACAGCATCTTCCTGCGAAAATAAATCTAAAAACAACGGTAATAAAGGGGTGGATGCCTCCTCAGCTCAGCACTTCCTGCCATAGTGACGTCTCTTTCTTTGGGTACTCATCATACAGCTAAAAAGCACCAACAAATCCACTCCCAGCGCAACTTGTTTGTTCCTCCTGTCTGTCCTTTAGCACCACCCCTCGTCTTGTTGAAAGCCTGAAACTATAGGAGTATCGCACAGCCAAAAAATCCTGGATCATGAGCTCCAATAACCCAAAACCAGGGTAAGATGTAAGAACCATAAAAGTCTGTAGTTCATTCAGAAACCAAGGATTTGATCTTCTAGAAATGGGTAAATACAGGAATTAACAGGATCTTAAATATTTATATTTCAGCTACAAATATAATGGAAATACAAATGATATTACAGGTCTTCCCTCTCGCTAGAGGGGGCAAGGGTCTGCTGATCATATACAGCACCATGTTGCACGCGATCGCAAGGCTACATAGAACAGGCAATGATGAATGAAACTGTTCCCAATGCAGGGTGTTTTTCCGTTGTTCAAAAGAATCATTATGCCAGGGTGAAAATCAGAAGCTAAAACACTGCTTGTTAGGTTGAATCTCAAGAGTGCTTCCGCTGCAACCTGAACGAACTCTCTGTATATACACAGGCGTCGAGCTTTGGACTGACCTAGCTACATCAAAGCTCCATTTTCATATGGACTGTTTGCAACGAACCTGATCCACCGTAATTCATATCAGAATTCATCAGCTGTGATATCAACTAAGATGTTGCCTTAATAAAAGATGCCAAATTTAGCCTACCGTTGTAGCTGTTTGAAGAGGTGGCCATTTCCTGACTTTGCCCCATATCCATATGAAGGACACTTTGAAGATCATCTTGCCAGAAACTCCCCACCTGTGATGCATAGAGTTCTCATAATATCACTGCATACAAATATAATTTGAGCTCAGGAGACTGGTGCGCATTTTTACCTGGGAGGTCAAATCACTAACTCCATTAAGAAAAGGATGTTGTGAGTTCATCGGTCGGCAAAATGCTGGGTCTAACGGGTGCATAGAACTCTGGTTGTCAATACCATTGGTTAGGCTGCACCCTAGAGGGTTCCCCTGGTGAGGCTGGTTAATGTATGGCATCGGTGCACCTGATGTCTCCAGTGGAAAATGTAAGTTCTGCAAGGGACCACATGATTGCTGCATCTGGTTATAAAACAGAGTTGGAATGTGAGCAGGATGAATTGCTCCGTAGCCTCAATAATAAGAACAAAATATAATTATATGATCATATATGCTTGTCCTCACATCTTTAGAAAGGAGGTTAGGCAGATTATTGAAGTCCAGCTGGGGATTCACAGTGGCCAATTTCATGGACAGAAACTGCAAAAAATAGATTTCAAAGGGAAGAATTCAGATGGTGTATATTGATGCTTGTTCCATTCTGAAGTGGCAAAACAATATGATTGCAGCTGCGAATTGACAGTGCACTTGTACCTCAACTTGCCGTTGCAAGGACTGCACGTAGTTTATGATTTCATCCAGCATGACTGCCTTGCCAACCACCTGAAACGAGTAACATTTCCCATTCCCAATCTGAGCACACCAAACTACTCAAGTGACAGCCAGCTCGTGAATATCAATGATGAGTGGTTTTCTATTACCTTGTTGCAACCCGGCACAAGATCCTGCAGTAGCTTCATCCTTTGGCTGATCTTTTCCCTTCTCACCTGAATTCCCCAACAAGAGGAGAGAAACAGCGCGTAAACATACAGCAAAACGATATGATTGCAAGAACAATGTGATTGAGATCCACAAGAATTGTACCCTCTCTGCGAGGCTGTGGCTGTCTGTTGCCTCGCCGCGCCTGGCCCGGACATGGATGTAGTCCTTAGGCGGCTCGGTAGGCTTCGACGTGCTGTCCTTGCCCTGTTTCTTGCCACCATTCTCGTTGCTGTTCTGCGCAGCCTTCCCCCTGGCGGAATTCTCCTCCGCGCCGTTGCTCTCATCACCGGATTTGCACCGTTTGCCGCTGGATTCCTCCTGCCAGACCGAAAAAAATGAAATCATTTGCTCCATGACAGAACGGCACGCGTTGATTTGGAGCGGCAAACTGAACGGAATTGTGCCCGTACCTTCGCGAGATCTTTGGCGGAGGTGGACACCGGGCCGTCCTTGCCTTTCCCCTTGCCGCTGGCCTTCCATTTCCTTGCATTGCCGTCGGAGGGGCCCTTGAGCGTCATGTCCGCGCTGGCCGACGCCGGATCGGACATCGATGACTCGTCCCGACCGTTCCCGAGCTCCAGCTCCTTCAATGCACCAACCGGGCCGGCGTCCGGGAGACCGAACTGACCCGGGACGGCACCAGCGTAGGCACCAGCGCGGCCGTCAAAACTGGAAAGCCTGGCCGCGCGCTCGGTAAAGCCTGGATCGGCAAGGAACTGGTCCATGCGGCCCATCGGTGGCATGAAGTTCTCCAGTATTGGCTGGCCGGCGGCTCCGGCGCCACCGACCAGCGGCCGCGGGTAGTGGTGGAACTGACCCATCATGGAGAGGTTGAGCTTGGGAGGCGAGCTGAGAGGAGTGCCACCGTACTGCGGCTGCGGCGAGATCCCGTGGAGAGCGAGCCCGTCAGAAGCCGCAGCGGCCGTCGAGTTGGACGCCGGGGACGAGACCATCGAGCTGAGCGCCGGGTCGAGGCGGTCCCCGTTCCCGGCCGCGGCCATGGATTGATCCCAGTTGAGGTTGAGGAAACACGACGGCGCCGTTGCCGGCGGCATCTGGTCGGGAGGCCCGCAGTTCATCTCCGTCGAGCCGAAGCCCCGCCGGAATGGAGCAAAGATCTGAGGTTTCTGCAACAACCGTCCGCAATCACGCAAGGAACAGGCGAATCCCCGCCCTCGGACCGTAATTCCAACACCAAGAGGACGACGCGCTCCCGCGAGCCGCTGCCCCAATTGAGCAAAGAACGAGGGAGGCAAGCAGCGTAGCTCCCACCAAATCCCACTACGGGGACGGAGATAAGGAAGGAGAAGGTAAAGGCAGGAGCTTTTCGTGTGCGTGACAAAGCAAGCAAAAGTGCAGGGGGGGGGCGGGGGGGTAAAGGAGTGGAAAAGAAGCACCTAAACCAAAGCGAAAGCTTGCCGCACGAAAAAGCAGAGAGGGAGAAGCTACTCGCAGTGGTGAAGCAGAGAAGAGATTGCAAGTGTGCGCCGGGGCAGTGGTACATATAGGTCCAGGATGGCGTGGGTCAAAACGGATGGCTTTCCATGGGAGGAGAGAGGAAGAAGCACTGGAGAAGCGGCGGTGAGTTGCCTGCAGGAAGTGGGTGGAGCGAGGGGGGAAAGCGAACGCCATGCTGCTAACTTTTCTGGGATTTTTTCCATTTCTTATATTGTTTCTGTAAAACTGAACTGTTTTTATAAAAAATTGTATAATTTCTATAGAATCTTATATTATTTTGTTATTAATAAATTAAAAGGAAATGAACGATGAATTTTCTATGTTTTTGTTTTCTGAACTCAGAAAAACCGGACGGGGACGAAGGTGAAGGTGATGGTCCCGAGAGGGATGGTGCTGCTTCCTCATGACATTGAGAGATCAACGAATCATTAAATTGGGGAAAGGAGGCAAGGCCACAAGGGGACAAGGGATGCTTGGTAGTCTGGGCTTCAGATCTTATACTGGCCGAAAACTAAATTGTTCGTAATGGTTTTTCAGTTTTCTAATTCCTGGGCAGAACAAGACCCCCATTGGATGGAAACCGGTGCGATTTGTTTTTGTGTTCAGATCACTGTTGCAGGCTGATTGAGGTTTTTAGCCCCTTCTGTTCCGCGGTCTCGGTGCCTTGGCGTGGGCAGAAATGCCGGCATGTTTTCACTTTGTATCTTATGGTCCGTACGGCACGGTTTTTACATCGATTTATACTTACGGTTTATATACTTATAGATACAATTAAAACATTATTTATAAAAACTATTTTTAACCGAGCCGAGTAAATCGCAATTTGAAAGTTTTTTCTGGCTTCTATACTGTAACAACACTATAACTACAAAATGCTCCAGTGCAGAAGCCCGAGCCGCGTGAGCCCAGCCAAACGGGTCCTTTAGCAGATCAGCGCACATATTGTTCTTGCTTCATTGACTCTTCTCCCTTCTCCTATCCCTTGTAGATGAAGCCAAGACCTCGTCTCTCGGTGGAAATTCTGCTTCCTCATGGATCACACGAAGGTGTATTTTGACCGCCCGCAATGACTAAGACTGATTTTATGATTGTGCTTTGCTGCAGCTTCGATGAACGACGTACTTCATCTCTAGAGCGCATCTATAGGACGTAACGGGGAGACAGAAATAAGCATGCAAATGGGAGTAGCATTATGAAATACGAACGGGAACGGCAAGGGCTTTATGATTGGTCCGGCAGATTTGTTCATCCCCATCTCCCCACCAACATCGACACGTACTGCACGATGTATACACAATCGACAGCATTGAACTAATACTCCAGTCTAGTGTCTGCTCGTAGTAGTAGCGGATACCATTACCACCAGCAGCCAGCAGGCCGCTTGCTTCCGCTATCGTAAAACACAATTTAGCCCCGTCAAATTTTCCATACCAACTGTTTCGAAATTGTTCCAATTTAAATTAACCGGTGATAATAATTTTATAGCAGAGGTAATATGAAATTCATTTGAGAGTTTATTTTTTACAAATCCATGTAAGTGACGATGCCACTCGTCTCCTTTCATCACGAAAATCTACCTCAAGGACAACGCAAATGTTACAAGCTCCTAGACGCCAAACAACGGTTACGGAAGATCGGCACTGTTCTGTTGCAAGGACACGGGGGAAACGTCCTCAGAATCGCGTGGACGGCCGGACGGTAAGGCAAGCTAGCAGAGCGATCTCCCCGGCGCCTTAATAAGATCAAATCTTTATGCGGAAGTCATCAACCGAGAAAGAAAAAGGGGAGCCATTCATGCTTGCTTGAACCGCACTACTCCTTGATGTAGTAGCTTCCATGAAAACCCTTATCTCTTGCATTCACCCTTTCTCCTTTTCTTGGTTTAAATGTTCTTTCTTGCATGGTTTCGATTTGGTGGACGCATGGCTTAAATGTTCTTTTCCCCTCACTTCATCCGCTCGTCTTAAATCATGGTTGACAAGCTCCTCTCAAGTGTAAATTCCTTCCTACTGTGATGCAGCATCTTAATTTGTTCAGTGTCATAACATTCACTTCCTCAGATTTTAACTGTTGATGCTATGATACTTTGGCACCCCCTATTTTCTTTTACTTTTCTTTTTTCTGAACACATCTCGTGGCAAATTTTTAATTTCCTCTTGATTATAAATACACTGACATGCCTTTAATTCTGCCGCCTCAATCTCAACCGATGAAACGAGACAGATTCAACGAAAACCGTGGGCGTGCTCCGGTGCTTTCCTGGCCGCCTATGTGACGGGACAGGTCGTGCCGGTGGTAGTACTAGCCGAAGAAGAGGTTGGGGGGCAAGGCTGCGTCCACACCGACCAGGGATGAGCCTCCGGGGGCAAATTAAAACACAAATTCAACTCGAAAAAAGGTTTAGTCGTAATGTGTGCACAGGTTCTAGGCGCCCGGTTTTCAATGTCAAACACAGCTTCTCCACCGCAAAAGATATTACATTGTTTCTTTTCTCAAAAACTGACAAGGCGAAAACTATGTTTTTTCTAAGGAAAGAGATCGAAGCTTCTGTTGATTATTAAGATGATGAACGAAGTCAATAGCTGACTTCAAATCTCACTAGACAGCTCTTAGCTAGTGAGAAAAATGAAGAGAACTTGGACAGAATTGCCACGCCCAGAATGCATCGTTGAAGAACAGTCATCCATATTCCATTTTGAAACAGAGGGAGCGGTTTATATCCTACAGATTATGTTTGACTTTGTCTAATGCTGCGACGCCTGCGAACAGTAAACCAAAGTTACAACTTGCACGGTACGGTTTCGGGGCTAAGGGAGGCAGAGTCCGGTGGGTAATCACCGGTAAATTACAGCAAAGACCGCCAACGCCAAGCAGACAGAAGCACAGCTGGGCACCCAAGCGTACGTTTCTTTACAGGCGCGCGATGCAGTTTTCTAATGGCTGCCTCGGGATCGCCGCCGACAGTCACATGCTTGGAGGAGGTGAGATGAACACAGAATATGAGTATACGAATGGGAATTCCCTTAGAAAAAAGCATATAAAAATGGAGGAGAAAGATGAAGAGAGAGCATAAACAAACAACGTACTACAAACATCTCCCTGTGCATGGAAGGGACTGCAGCCAGTGGAGAGCCAATCGCCCTTGCCGCCTCCCTGCTAAAGCACCAGCAAATAATCAGTCCCACGCTAACCAACTTTTTACTACCCTCCCTCCATCTCTAATAGTCTTAGATTAACTCTTTTTACTACTAGCTGTCACAACCTTTCAGCTTTCAGGTCACCTCTGATTGGAGATCGGAATGGCTCGTACAAAAGGCGCACCCGGCGCTTTGTAAAAGTCGTAAGCACAAGCAGTAAGCCGAGGACCATGATGTAAGCTCCTACGGCTTTTCTCCACCACTGTAAAGTGTAAAGTTCCATTGACACACACACATATTTTAATCAGAGTCCTTTGATCTCCAGGCCAGGGACAGAATGCAGGCACAAAGAATTTTGCTCCAATCAGGCCTGAATTCGAGGTGAAATACTTATACTTCTGTAATTACTTAAGTCTGAATTCTGCACGGGCTGGAAAACCCGGGGGGAGTTACGCGTGAATCATGCAACGGTTCCTCGCGTAGGTTGATGTGCACGGATGAAGTAAGCTGGAAGCACACGTTTTCGGCCGCTGCCTTAGGTTTGGTTCGGGTCTTTGAGAGTCTGGGACCATTCCCTTCACCGCTCTGGTCGCAGCAGCCAGCGGCAGGGGCCGGCAGGACGACCACTGCTCATGGCCCTGCTCCTTTGGTTGCAAGCAAAGAGCCCCCCGTCCCCTCTCATCAAGTTGCATGCGAGGCAAATATCGTTACGCCTGAGTCACATTATTAGTCGTAAGTTAAATATACGAGTTTTACAGTAACCTGCGAGCCACATCATTCAATTAAAAAAATGTACAGACATTGCAGAAATTTAATAATTTACTCACTCAAACTACAATTTATCACTCTATTATTACATATACATCTAATTTTAAATATTAGTAATTTTAAAGTCATGCTTTTAACTTATTCTACTTATATGCGTGAATTTAAAGTCGGACCTTATAATTAAAACATCGCATTCACACTATAAAATTTAAACAAAATTCACTAAAATTTGATAGAGAATATTCTAAACAATAGTGAGTTACTTTGTGTAAATTAGTAAAAGTAGAAAAAATATAATAATATTGTAGGTTTTTAAGGGTTGTTATAGACGTATCCGTTTTTTCCAGTGAGTTTAGTAGATGAATTATTGTTAAGCCGCAAAGAAAATATCATTAATTTATAAGAGCCACTAATATATATTTTATGAGACAGAAATGTGAGTTTGCAAAAATGTCCATCCCATGACCCCTCCCCGTAGCAGGGGGGCGCAGTTACCATCTCCGCGGCGGCAATCATTGGAGCCCGGAAAGGCCAGCAGCGAGCAGAATTAGATGGGAGCCGCTGATGAGTGAGGAAGATATGACGCGGATTCTTTCACGGGCTCCGTCATACAGGGGAATCCGCGCGTCGTCGATTTCGCGTCGTCAACGGCTCCCCGCCATGCCGACGTTTTTTTTTTCAGGAGGCCGCTTTGGCAGAGGAAGGAGAAGGCCCCCTGCACTTCATAGGTGGTGAAATTTTTTTTTACTAGAGGAAGATATCCTTAGGTGCGAAATAATGCTCATGCTCCCACGCTCACCCCACCTCACCCCTATTGGAGTGAGCTGCAAGCAAATCTACGAGGTCTAAGTTAGGAGGCCAGAACCCCTGTTTTAGCACAGATCTTAGCGGCTACTGTAGAAGCATACGGACACAGCGGAGGAGGACGCGACCATGTTGACGCTGGTCCACCTGGTAGCGATAGCGACGCCAACAGTGCGCAGCCCAGCGGCGGATCAAGCCACAGTGGATTCTCAGGCACAGTGACCGGGACGACGACGAGTAGAGTGTGCATACCAAGCACTGAACGCGTCCACGCCGCGCAGGTACAGCTTTTCTCGGGCCCAAATTAAACCAGCAGTCTGAAAAAGGTGACTCGCTTGGACCATGCGCCGCAGCAGCAGGCAGTTCTCGCTCGCTCGTTCATCAGACGAACCAAATTGATTGACGCCACCAACCGGGCACCCCTCTGTCACTTCACCAAACAAGGTTTTGGTTTGTCTCGCAGATGTGAAGCACTCGGGTCAAGCATGACTGCACGAGGAAAGATCTTCATCGAGCTACGGTTAAATTTGTAGAGTAGTGGCACGAGTACAAGCTGTTACCGCACCACCCGGCAAGTTTCGCTGGGCGTGAAAAGCTTGACGTGTTGGCGTGGATTTTTTGGGTTCTGACAGAGCCAATCGTTTGTTGAGTTGGGGCCTGATTGGATAGGTGCCCGCGAGGCGACCAGGCTCG